>PVKA01020209.1:11913-40857 GCA_004027165.1 Ctenomys sociabilis | reverse complement strand
TTTTTTTTTTTTTTTTTTTTTTTTTTTTTTTTTTTTTTTTGGTACCAGGCATTGAACTCGTGACCTTGCGCTTGCCAGGCAGGTGCTTATGCCACTGAGCTATCTCCCCGGTCCAGTCAAGGCACTGATTGATAAGACGTTTGGGCTGCTTCTGCCTTTTGGTTGCTATGAACTGGGCTGCTGTGAATATGTATGTTTACCTATTGGTTGAGGATCTCTTTTTTTTTTTTTTTTGAAGGTTTCAATTGTACTTTATTTCTTCAATAGGCCACATTTCAATGGATACACAGCACTTTTACTTGGCATCAATTATGACTTCATTTAGAAATAATTTAGCTGTATCATTTCAGCTGGCATGATTACTGATCTCTCCATTCCTTGGGGGTGACTCTGCCCACAGGGGAAAGGTTCCACTCTGTTCCAATTGTGTTGCTGTCTAGGTCCATGCAGCAGTACAGAATGCGGCTCCACTAACTAATATAGCATTACCATATTTGTCATGGAAGTCAGGTGTACGTTCCTGGTGGCTCTGCCTTGTTACCATTTGTTGAATGCTCCGAACTGGAAAACGACCTAATGCGTTTTTTGGCCAAAAGAAACATCATGGAGTTGAAGTTGAAACTGTGGTTACTGCAGCTGCTGGCTTGGTGCAGATTACTTCCAGATACCCTTGCAAAGAGCTAGGATCTCTTTTCAGTGTTTTGGGTATTTATCTGGTGTGAAACTTGGGGGCAATATGGTAACTCCATGTTTATTTATTTATTTTTTTCTTTCCCTTTTGGCTTTTTGGAGACAGGGTCTCACTGTGTAGTTCAGACTGGCCTTGCGCTCACTAGGTTGCCCACTCACTGTGCTCAAGCTTGCAGCACCAGCTGGCCTCAGACTTGCAGTGGTTCTCCTGCCTCAGTCTCCCGAGAGCTGGATGCTGGCGTGTGTCTGGCTGTGTTTGACTTCTTGGGGGAAGGCCCTGTTCTTTTTAGTTGCTTCTACTGGAGAAAGATGTGCACATTAGTAGTAAAGGAATCAAGCCTTTTCTCAGTTATGTAACATCTGTGTTTTCAGTTTTATCTTAGAAACTTCTAACCAAATTTGCCAATTACAGTTGCCTCCTTATGGCAAAGCCTGACACAGAGACTCAATGAGAAGGTTTGCCTTATCACACTCATCCTAGGCGCTGAGGACAGTGGCAGGTGCTTTTAGGGTTTCAGCTCTAATCTCCAGGACAACACTGCCTAGTGGGAACAAGCACCCCATTTGGCAGATGCACAGGTTGGAGCCTGCAAGGCTGGAGAGCCTGGTCAGTGCCACACAGATTCAAGGGGTGAGATTTGAAGCTTTTGAGTATTTGATCCCAGAGAACATCTTGTGCTTATACCATGCAGCCTTTCTCAAGAACATTCTGCGCTGCTCTTATCAGGTCTGTGGTTGAGCTTTCATGAGAAATGACAAAAGCAAGCTTTTGTTGTAGTTTTTCACAGTAAGAAGCATCACATTTATCAAGATTTTGATTGGCAGTTGAATCAGTCATGAAAGAAGACTATACAATAGTAAGTATATGATAGTGGGTCGGGAAATCAAAGACAGTAGTGCAACAGGGTCTCAGAGAGGATTGGAAATGGGGCTTGGAATGTTTCTGGGAAGCAGAACTCTGTCTCTTGTCCTACTTCTTTCTGTGTCTGTTGCTTTGTTTCTTTCTGCTATTCTTTTCTGATACTCAGTGCATGTGATGCACATGTCTGAGATGGGAAACCTGTGCCTATGCATCTCCCTGTGCAAGAGGATAGGCAGCTGAGTCTGGAATCATTTAGTTCCAATTCTAGATGGCTGGGGAAAGGATTCTGTCTGGCTCCTTTTGGATTGGCCACCAGAATTTGACCGACAGATGGTTACGTGGAAGACACATCCTATAGCCTGAGACTATGTGATAGGTGGCCATGGAGAAGTTCATGGGAGCGGGATAACACTTGTGTGTGGAAAACCTGCAGATGACAAAGGCTGTTCTCCAGTTTTTATTGCTACATGTACAAACTGTGCACATGAGAACTTGCGATGGAGGAATGGATACTTGTCACTCTCTCAGCAAGGGTAGAGGGCAGGTGCTTGTGAGGCATCTGAAGGAGTCCAGTTGGGAGGCCTCTGGGCTGCCGCGTGTCTAGAGTGTGGGGCTTCCTCTGGAAGTGGTACTTCCCTCTAGAGGCCCAGGGAGGCAGAACGCTGTGCAGTCCCACATAGTCCTCATGGAGCTTAATGTGCATCTCTGATGAATCGGGAGTTCCAGGCCCAAGGACAAAAGAATATTTACCTAAAAGGACTTAGAAGGACTACAGATGGGAAGGTAAGAATTTTCAAAGCTGGAAGATAGCTGTTAAAGGCTGATGTGCAGAACAAGGACCCTGTGGGGCTTAGAGAAGGATCTTACTGCAAAATAAGAGCCCAGTGAAGACCTTCTGGACAGGGGATGGGGCAGAAATGTGCATGTAGACATAGAGTACTTGGCCAAGGGTCAAGGACTCCACCACTGCTAAAGGATTACACCATTCCTTCCCTGCTGTGGTGGCTACACATGGCTTGATGTACACATAGGCTTACCTGTTTTTTATAGTGGTTTGTATTAGCTGATTCCATAGCTTGAGCTTGTTTTTCTCAACTTCTTGCAGCCATTGCAAAGTTCCATACTTCAAGTCTTCTAGAATGAGCAGATCGGTTATACAGTTTGCCACACAAAATGCCCAAGTCTGAAGATCACTCTATTCAGCATTTGAGGTCTCGATAGGACACAGTTTATATTGTTACCTCAAAGAGATGCCAAAATGTCAGTACTGTTTCCGATAGAAGGGCCAGCTCTTGACTGACGGGCACCCGCGGAAGGTCCTAGTGCTCCTGCTTTATTCGAGGCAGACTTGCACCTCGGTTCACCTTTAAAGAAACCTGCAGTTTCTTTCCCTTGGGAAGGTAGACACTGGAAGACATTTACATCTGGCTCTGAAGTCTGAGGGCTGTGGCCCTGGAACAGCAGCAACTTCACAGAGAGTTCCACCAAGGAGGAGCAAATCTTGGAACTCATTTTCCCCTTGCCTACAAAGTGATACAACTATAATTACAACATTTAAAGGGTAATTGTAGAGGTAGAGGACTGGGGTGCTCCAGCCCTTTTTCTTCTGCTGACACAAATAGAATTGCTGTGAAGGTGGAGCAGCGTTTCCAGAACAGCTTGCTTTGAGCTAGTTCTTTTTATAGTGACTATAGGGTCAGATAGAGGTGCTCTGTGGGCAGGCCCTGGGGCCTGCTGGAGTGTCAACCTCAAGGCTCTGCTCTCTTCATTGCTGGGCCCATTTGATACCCGTCTTCACCTGCAAACCTGGACCCCAGAGTAGCACCCACATTGATGCAGGGGATGGGGCATGAGACCTTTGCTGTTGGACGCTTGAAGTAGGACAAGACGGTCGATAACCCTCAGATAGACCAAATGGCAAGTGATATGTAGAATTTAGCCTGAGATGCTCTTGTAGAGGCAGGTGAAGACAATAGCCCTTTAACAGTAGTGTCACCAGGAGAGAAAGGAGAAAAAGGGAGGGAAATCTCACTGAGCAGTAACTATGTCAGGCACTCCACAGGGCACTTTCTTATGTGGCTTTTAGGTTAGTAGCAAGGTTCCAGTGAGCTGCAAGGCTGAAGTGACATTGCAGTATGCTAGAGTCAGGTTAAGCAGCCCTTTGTGGGCAGGCTGAGGTTCTGGGCTTCAGCCCTTTCTGCCTCTGGAGTGGGAAACAGGAAAAACTTGCAGCATAGCAAGCAGGACAGAAGCAAGATGATGCCAGCCCTGAGAGCCACTCCTGAGCAGGTGCAGAGGCAAGGTGGTGGCCAGGAGGAGCATAGGGGGGTTCAGGAGTTCATTCTCTTCCTCTGGTTGCTACACACAGTGAAGGAGCAGGGCTGTGAGAAGGCAAGCGTGAAGTGGAAATGAGACTGAAGAACTTGTATGTTTCACAGAGCATTTTGGAATTTTTCCAAGGTCTCTAGGAGGATAATTGTGTCTTTAAAAAGCTGATTTCATTCATCTCCATCCATCAAGAAAATGTAAATGAAAACTCTACTGTGATTCCATCACACCCAAATCAGAATGGTTATGAGGAATAGAAAAACATTCTGGGCAGGCCACTGTGAGGAAAGGCGGCGGAGATGTAAATTAGCACAGCCACTCTGGAAATCAGTCTGGGCATCATCAAAAAACTCAAAATAGAACTACAGTGAGATCTAGCTATACCAGTTCTTGATGTATATGTGCAGGAATTAAAGTCAACGCTGCCTAAGGATATCAGTATACCCATGTTTATTATGGCACAGGCTATAATAGCCAAAATATGGAGCAGGCCTAGCTGCCCATCAGTTGAGGAACATATTAAGAAAATGTGATATATACCTATATCTATATCTATATCTATGTATCTATGTATCTATGTATGTATGTATGTATGTATCTATCTATGTATCTATGTATCTATGTATCTATGTATCTATCTATCTATCTATCTATCTATCTATCTATCTATCTATCTATCTATCTAATGGAGTATTATTCAGCTATAAAGAAGGAAAAAATGGTGTTATCTTTAGGAAAATGTATGGACCTAGAGATCATGATGATAAACTGCAATAACACAGACTCAGAAGAACAAATATTGCATGTTTTTCTCAGTATGTGGAACCAAAATAAGGAAGGAAGGAAAGATGGAAAGAAAGAAAGCAAGAAAAAGAAAGGAAGAAAGAGATGACAGTCAAAAGGAGACTTATTGAACAAGGGGAAGGGGAAAAGGATGAAGGGGAGAAGGCAGAAGGGAGGGTAATGTGAGGATTGGTGTGATGAAAATGTGTTAGTGCGGAATGAAAATGCCACCTCAAGGGGCTGGGGAGATGGCTCAGTAGAATAAGCGCTTGCCTGGCAAGCTCAAGGGCTGAGTTCAATCCCCAGTTCTGCAAAAAAAAGAAAAAGAAAAAGAAAAAAAAAATGCCACTTTGAAAACCAAGTATTTTGTAAGATTGGCCTAATAAAATATATAAAATAGGAGAAAATATAACAAAATATTTTTAAAATAAGGTTTAAATTTATTTGAAATTGAAATCTCATTCTGGCCACTTAGTGGAAATGGGGAGAGTAAGCAAGTCCTGCTGGTGGGTGGACGGTAGCTGCCCTGGGGAGGTGACGTCTCCCCCTTAGGCGTCATTCAGCTGCTACCGATGGAGACTGACCTCTGAACTGACGCACCTGTGTGTGCCCTGGTGACTCCAGGTAGTGCAGTTACAGGTGCAGTCAGGCTTCAGGAATGGCAGGCACAGGGGCTCGGACCCAAAGGCCTCTAGCCATCTGTCATTGTCTTCTGTCTGCTAGCTTGTGAGGGGTACAGCAGGCTCTGTGGCCAGATGGCTGTGGTGGCTTACACACACGTCGGGTGCCATGGAGGACATTGCTTAATCTTGTTCTGCCTCAGTCTTCTCATCGGCAAGCAAGGGCAGTCACGGCATGTACCTCCTGGGGCTGTGGTGGGGACCGAATGAGTTCACGTGCATGGGGGGGGTTTGACGTGGCTCCTGGTACACAGGAAGTGCTTCAAAGTGTCCATTTGGCCAGAGAATGCTCTCATACCTCTGAAGTATTCTGTTGGACTTCTGCCATGAGCAACTGCATTTTCTCTGGTTCCAAGTCCATAAACCTGAAGCAAAGAGGCTCACAGACCACTTGGAGTTTGATTTCATTCTTAACTCAAACAATCAAGGGACAAGTGCTATGCTTGGTTTACTTTGATTTTGGTCCCATATGTGGATACAAGGACTATGAGGCTTCTGGCATCGACTGGAGTTGGAGTCAGGATCCCAACTCCTGAGGTGACAGGTGCTATGAAGGAAGCATGCTCTGAGTCCTGCTCACGTTGCTGGGGACACTTGTGGAGGCCTTTGGGACTTTATTGTAGTTTGGGGCTTGCAAGGGAGACAATACAGGACACGTAATGTATAGGACTATTTGTGATATTTACCAAAAGTGACATATACATAGAAAGTGCAGGTAATCTGTCCAGAGGGCCTAGATCTCATGGCAATGTCCCCCATGAGTCCAACTGGAGGCCAAGAGCCCATGACAATGTCTCGTGCAGGCCCGTTTCATGGAGCTACGCTGGGGAGAAGCTTGGAAGTGCATGCCAGTGGGATGCTGGCAGGCTACAGGATCCAAACTGGAGCCAGGAAATCACGCCCAAGAACCAGAGCTCCCTCAGAGGGTGCCGCAGCTGCCCTCAGCAGCAGTGAGGTTCCCAGCTGAGTTCCCATCAGCAAAGCCAACGGGACCAGCTTCTCTAGGAAGTGAACCTCAGTGAGGACCAGAGCTCCCCCAAAGTGAGCTGTAGCCATTCCCAGAGACACCAAGGTCCCGAGCCCCTTCAGTGATGAGAACAGCAGACCTCATCAGAAAGCCAGCATGATGAGTCCCTCCAGGAGAGCCAACATCTCCCTGGCAGCTCAGCTCCTCCTTCTCTTCCTTCCTCTTCTCTTCCTCTCCCTCTCCTCCTCCTCCTCCTCTTCCTCCTCCTCCTCCTCCAATTCTCCTTTTTATTTTGTAGGTGACAACCGTCAGGTAGCTTCCCTCACCCAGCAGCATGCTGGTTCAGTTCAGCTGGGCATTACAAGTCGAGCACCAGTTGTCTCTTCCCATGGGATATCCTCTGTAACTTTTTAGTTCTGTCCACAGAATAATGGAAATGGTGTGACTCTATCAGATCTCTCACACATGTGACAAAGGAATATGGAAATAAGGACATGGGGCTCCTGGGTATCAGCTTGGTTCTGTGGCCTGAAGCTCTAGCTCCTTACCTGATGGCTCACGCCTGCATTTTGACCCCCATCTCGCCCTGCTGCTGTCCTGCTCCTTGTCCTGGCCACCCTCATGCACAGCCTCTTCCTCTCCCTTTCATAGGCCTGGTTTGTGCCTCCTGATGTTCTAGATCTTTCCAATTGGAATTTAGAAACTACATCCCAGACCCTCCCTATCCATTGTTCTCTGTAAAGGCATATTGAAGATGAACGTGGGGGAAGAAGGACCATTTTCCTATTTGAACTCTTCATGGCTTCACTAGAACCAAACCTCTCAGCCAACTGCTTGGTTCAGATTGCAGCCTCACAATAGCTGTGATTCAAATGCTATCCTCAACTGGAGTCCAAGTTGGACTACGCCTTGGACTCTTAGGGCTCATAAAAAATGATTGGAAAAATGGAGAATCCTAAAGCCCCTAAATGGAAAGTTCTACTGTGTGGGTGTGGAGCGATCAATTCTGTCTGTAGAGATGGAAGGTGTGGCACTGCAGGTGGCATTTAGCTGAGCTGTAGAGGACGGGCAAGGTCTTGAGAGGGAGAGCGGTACAAAAGATTAGCGTAGGAAGTCACAGGGGGCAGGGCCAGTCCTGGCAGGGGAAGGAAGCGTATTAGCCTCCGGGTGATCTGGAAGCCTGAGTGTCTCCAGTGTAAAATCTTCAAGTAATGCCGGTATCTTCCATTTAAAAAAATCTCAGATTTCTGTCTCTGATCTGTGCATTATATTATTACTCAATTGGTTGCCTCATACTGTGAATGGCATAACAGCAGCTCAGGCAAACGGGGCCACGCTGAAGCGTGTGGGTGGTGCAGTGCCCAAAGGCAGCAAGGCCAAGAGACACCTGAGAGCCGTCAGGGTTCATCGGTGCCCCGACTTGGAAATAAGAGCATCCATTCTACCAGCTGAGCAGAAGAAAGAGGTTTTATGAGAAAGTAGTGTGGCGCACAGAATCACTGGGAGGGTTCAGAGAGCAGAGACTAAATAGAGGCCCCAGGAATGGCTGCTGGGGGCCGCAGGGGAGCGGCTGCCCCTGCCCAGCTCAGGAGGCTGCATTGTCAGGGAGCAGCTGTCCTGCTCAGCCCCCTGGAAGGAGCAGCTCAGCTCTTGTCTCTGTGAAATAATCTGATGCCTCAGGCCCTGTCTCTTTTCTCATGCAGCTCAGGTTTGAATTTACATGGCAGACTAATGCATCCGATTGGAGAAACTAATTCACATTCCCAGTGTGGGGCAGGAAGTTCGGAAAATTCTGTTAGCTCTACAGTATCTATGTGGACGCCAAGGGCTAGACTGCTGGGCCAGGTCCTGGCGTTCCACCAGAGGGCTGCCCAGAAACCTGCTGGGGTGTGGTGATCCCCAAGAAGCTCCACACTTTCAGTTCTAAGAACTCATTTCCTTGAGAACTTTTGTGTGTTTAGGGCCTCAGCCAGGCCAGACCCAGAGATGTCCCTGCCCTGGGAGCCCTGACCTGCAAAGAACCTCACAGACACAAGAAGGAAACATCTGCACTTGGCCAGGGGTGGAGAAGGTCCTGCAAGACTGTGCAACTTTATTTATTTATTTTGTCAGAACCTGGAACTTAAGACTGTGAAACTTTAACTTGAAGCAAAAGCCACTGCCTCAGAGATTTGCAGCGCTTTGGCACACATCTGAAATCCTGACACTAGGGAGGCTGAGGCAGGAGAGATCGTTGAGAGTTCAAGACCAGTCTGGGCTATGGATCGAGCTCAGGGCTGGCCAGAACTTTCTGGAGTTCACTGCTGCTCGGCAGGAGGTGTCGCCCACGGCAAGTTAAAGGCTTCAGAGCTATTTACCTGTGGACCCAGAACTCCGAAGGGTGAACCGAACTTTGAAGAAGGTGATATTACTGCCACAAGTGATAGCAATTGAAGGAAAGGGACCTCCACAGGCAGCATGGCACTGACCCTAAGCAGGTAGAAGAATCTATGGAGTCTGATGCGAGCAGCTGCCCGGAGAGGCAACATGAGTGCTGAGGGGTCAGACAGAGCCCGAGCACTGCCCTGCCCTGGGCCGGGCTTGGGCTCACAAAGACAGGGTGGTGCTGAGTCTGCAGCCACGGACTGACCGCAGCCCCCGCCAGCTCAGGCTCACAGCTCTGCACGTTGCCGCTGGAAGGGCCACACAGGCGTTGTCCGGCCGCTTTGGCAGAACAGACTCTGGAACCAGGAGCAGCCACTGGCTGCAGCCGAGGCCACCAGGCTGCCTGTGCACCCCGTGTCGCACAGGCCAGGGGCAGCAAGTGGGTCACTGGCGACGCGGGGCTACGTGCTGTAGACTCAGGTGAGTGTCATCTGGAGGTTCGGGACGGAAAACATCTTTTGCTTTAGCCATTCCAAAATCTTGGAGGTTTTGTTTGATAGGGAGTACTGATAACTGAAAGAAAGAAAGAAAGAAAGAAAGAAAGAAAGAAAGAAAGAAAGAAAGAAAGAAAGAAAGAAAGAAAGAAAAAATATATGAATGTGGCAGTGTGGCACTGTGCTCGAGGAGGGTGTGCGAATGCCTTGTTTTCATGTTTGGTTTGCCAGTAAACGAGAGCTACTTGCTGAATAAAAGGCAGTTGTGTTCACCGGAGTAGAGATTGCTTCTATTTATCAAAGGAATTATTATTATTATTATTTTTTTTTTGAGGAACCAGGTATTGAACTCAGGCTCTTGTGCTTGCCGGGAAAGCGATTATTCCATTGAGCCATCTCCCCTGCCCTCAAAGGAATTTTTAAGATTTTTTTCTTTAAAGAAATACCTTTTTTTTTTTTTAAAAAAAAAAAATTAAAGTTCTATATTTGAATGATTCGGATATTTTGAATGGATTTTTTGAAGAGGAAAATGCTTATTACAATAATAGACCAAAATTCTTAACAGAAAACTGTCAGCTATTCTGACAAAAATAAACATTTTAAGAGACTTTTAGAAAAAGTTTGTTTGTCCAAATGCGAGGACTCCACAGGTTTCCTCCTGTTTCTCTGGAAGGTGATTGAAATTATTTTTAGTTTTGTCCAGATGCTTGGTTTATTTTTTAGTTTTCACATTCCCATTTTCCAGGTCAATACTCTGTGACAGGTTGTCTCCCAGATAAAATATGGGAACAGGTGGAAGAATAGAAAATTTAGTAACAGTGAGTTTAAAAGTGTTAATGAAATCAGGACACAAAGGAATCATATAAGTTTGGTTTTCACAGAAACTTTAATGTGTCAGATAGTAGTGGCTGCAAAGGAATATGTTAGGCTGTGTTCCTTTCTGAAGGACCGAACGGAAGGCAGTCGCCCCAGAAGAAATGCCAGAGAGGGTGTTGCTTAAGTCACAAGGCACGTGTGTAAGGGAGCTCTCTAACCATGGGGTACAAATTGGTTCTACTTCATTTAGTTTGTTTCCTTGATAATGCTGCAGAAGCTCTGCGTTCAAACCTGAGTTCATATCCAGGCTCTGCGTGGTCCTCTTTTTTTGTTTGATTTCGGGATTGAACTCAGGACCTTGTGCTTGCTAGGCAAGCGCTTATTCTACTGAGCTATCTCCCTGGCCCCGCGTGGTCCTCTTGATGGATGCATGCACTAAGCTAGTAGTGGCCGCTTTGGCTTTCCCAAGCACTGTGTGAGTGCTATAGGCAGCTGTGGAGTACTGCCTGCCATACTCCTGCCTGCTAAAGGTAGATGGGGGTATTTTTTTTTTTATTTACACATGTGGTCTGGTTTATTTCACTTATGAGTACATCTTTTTTTATATAATTCATTTTATTTTATTTTGAAGAGTAGAAACAAAAGCAAAAAATAGCAGATTCAAAGACAGAAACTGGGTAGCATGCAACAATACACATGTTACAGATTTTCAAATCAGGAATAGCAAACTAACAGTGGTTGCCAAATCTGTTAAAATTAACATATAGTTATTCAAGATTGGGCAAAAAAATTAAGTAATAATGCTTATTTTCAATAAGCCTTAATTAGTTTTCTTGCCTTTTTTACTTTTTTGTAAATTTATTTTATTTTATTTATTTATTTTTTTCTTCTTTTTTATTTTTTATTTTATTGAACTACAAATGTCAATCAGACAGTTTCATGACACCTTAACAAGACAGATTCGACAAATTAATACATTGCAAACTGTTCTCACAATGTTCTGGCATCGTACAAGGTGCATACACGATATCACACCTACAGACATTATTTTAGCAGATGTCTCTTATCAGCAAATTAAGAGCGTAGCTGTCTACCTATCCCATTCCCTATACCCAAATCACATCAAAAATTCAACAATTATTTTCCTAGTGGATGACCATAGTACTAGAAGCTGACACAATATCCTGTCCAACCACCACCAGTGCAGATCTTGCCTCCCATAGGATTATGCAGAAGCACAGCGCCTAGATGGGGGTATTAACTGAAGAGTTGCCTGGGACTAAGGAAAACATGTGTATCATCCTGAGGTGGGGTCTTGCTATGGAACTCAGGCTCGTTTTGAACTCATTATGTAGCCTGGGTGGGCTCAAACTACCAGGGATCCTCCTGGCTTGGCCTCCCCAGTGCTGGGATTGCGGATGGGCTGCCTTGCTTGGCTTAATGGAAAAGTAATTAAAAAACATTTAAAATGTTCAACTTTGTATATTTTTTCTTGATCTCATTGTTCAGTGTTTAATTTTATTTATTCCAGTGCCTTTGGTTGCTTCTGTTTTTTTTTTTCAAAAATAATATTCTTTTAAATATCTCTAAGGAGAATAATTAACTTTGATCCTTAAGTATGTGAAATTTTCTTCTGCTTCTTTTTTAGGTATTCTCATTTTCTTTTTTTTTTTTTTTTCTCAGACAGGGTCTTGCTATGGAGTTTAATGTGGCCTTGTAGCCCAGGCTGGTCTCGAACTCAGTGACTCTCCTGCCTCAGCCTCCTGAGTTCTGGGATTACAGGTGTGCATTACCATGCCCAACTAGGTATCTTGTTATTTTGATTCATTCCTAATCTTTAAGGTTTTTGCTTTACTTAGCTGCTGGTGATTCTTGACTATTACTCCTCTTTATCTATGACAGTTGGTGTGTGAATTTTGTCAGTGTGGATTGTGTTTTCTGCTCTTGTGTCCTTGGCTGGGAGAGGCAGGATGTGCTGTGCATGCATGCAGGCAGACATGCAGGCAGGCACGCAGGCAGGCACGCAGGCAGGCACGCAGGTAGGCATTTGGTAACTGTCTGCTGGGGAAGGGCTTGCCATTAACCTTGCTGCTGCATCTCTCTCACTCTCATTGGAGTATTCTGCTGTCTTCCTGGTAGAAGAAACAGGGAGTCTAAGAGGACCCACAGATCCAGCTAGCTTACAACTATACCCAGTAGTTTTCTCATTGTGTTTTTGGGCTATGGCCACATTCACCTATATGATTTTGTTCATTTTCTGTCCTTTAGGGATTCCCCCAAAGTTCTGATTTGCTGACATGTAATCTTTCCAGTGGTGTGTGTGTGTGTGTGTGTGAATGAGAGAGGGAAAGCTTGCATAGAATGATGATCCCAAATATATCTTCATCTTAATCCCCTAGACCTTAGAATGTTACTGTAATTTATGTGGAAAAAGTGACTCCATATTTGTGTGGGTGAAGGATCTAGAGATGAAGAGATTGCTTTGGGTTATCCACATGGGCTATGAATATGTATAAGGGGAAGAATGAGGCAAGAGAGTGTGGGACCGAAAAGGGGGAGACCCAGAAAGCAGAGTGTGTCAAAATGGGCCTCTGGCCTGAGGATGGACTGCATGGAGCCCCCAGAGTCAGAAAGAGCACAGCAGAATGCTTCGCAGAGCGTCCTGAAGGAGCGACAGCTTTGACTGTAGCCCAGAGATGTGCTGCAGACTTCTTTTTGTTTCATGTATTTCGTTCAGGGTCTACAGGGACTCACTACACTCACTGGATTCCAGTGATTCTGTTTTCAGCCTCCCAAGCGCTGGGATTATAGGCATGAGCCACCATGCTCAGTCTCAATAGCCTATCTCAGAGTGCCCCAGGGGTGGGGCTGGCATGGCACACCAGGGATTGGACCTCCTGCCTGTCAACTTCTGATTCTCAGAACTATGAGGTGACACATTTGTGTTGTTAAGCCACTAAGTTGGTGGCTTTTCTTTTTTTTTTTTTTTTTTTTTTACAGCAGCAATCAGAAACATGTATATTTGTTATATTAACTCTTCTAGAAAGATTTGTACTAATAGTGTTTGGACAGGATATCATGTCTGCATCTTGTACTATGAATAACTACTACGAAGACAATGATATGCAATTAATTATTGAAACTATCCTACTAACTTGTTTTGAAGCCATCTCATTGCTATTTGTTTCTCAATAAAATTAACAAAAAGAATCTCTTCTAACTCCCAGAACAACCCATTTTAATGATGAGAAAATTGAGGCTCAGAAAAGTTGAACAATTTGCATAAGGTCACTGGAGGATGGCAGGAAGCTGAGATTTGAATGGAGGTCATCTGTCGCCAGTGTCTGTGCTCTCGCGTGTAAAACCAGGGTGACAGTGTTTGCTAGAGGGTTGTTTTCAAGTGAGAGATAATGCATACAAAGCCTTTGGTGTAGTGCTTCACATACAGTTAAGAAAATGTTTATTGAGGTAGTCTATTGTTACTAATAACGTGGCATTATTAGAGCTAATAATATGCATGATTAGATTATTTTCATCTGTCACAGATGGATTAGTCCAGCTCACCCGGAGAGCTTACAAAGTGGGCGTGAGGGAGGACCCTCATGGCTCAATACTTTTACATCAGGTTCTGAAATACTGGTGACACCAAGGTTGTGTCCTGTTCTTTAATGGGGAGAAACTTGGCAACAGTCCTTTGCTATCACTTAAAACTGAGATGGACACTGGTCCAAATGGAAAGATCAGGCAAGGCACAGGGGCCGGGGGCTCGATCCCCTGACCTGCTGTGCCAGCCCGCTCCTGGAGCATGCTGAGATGGCGATTGAGACTGGGCATGGTGGCATGTGCTTGTAATCCCAGCTCTTGGGAGGCTGTAAACAAGAGGATCACTATGAGAGTCCTATCTAGTAGTGAAACCCTGACCACCTATAGATCCTTCCCTAAAAAATAAAAATAATAATAATAAAAAAAGATTAGGCAACATCCTAATTCATGGATTTTTTTCCAGCTGTTTCTCTTCTTTTTCTTTTTCAAGAAGTTCTATTCCTATGTGACTTTCACAGAGAGCTCCAGACAGGCCAGACCATGTTGCAGAATTCTGTGCTGCCGGGTGCCCTGCCCAGACCTGGGCTGCCACGGGAAGTGCAGATGGGGGTGCTGCTTCTGCAGTTAATTGATGTTCTGCCTTTCCCTTCCCTTCTAATTTTGAGCTTGACAAGGCAGCCTTACAGGGGGAAAGAGAGAGAGAGAGAGAGAGAGAGAGAGAGAGAGAGAGGGAGGCAGGCAGAGGTAGCTTTTGGTGCTAGAGTTTCCCCACCTACCTGTTCCCCTCTCTGCCTGTGTGCCTGCTGGGGAGGGGTGTGACTGGCAGCTGGGATGTGCAGCTACCAGAACTGTGCCTCCCTCCTGACACCTTCCCCAAAGCAGGCTTTCAGTTTGTGGCCTGTGGATAGCTTGAGATGTCTCGTCCCCAGCAGCCAAAAAGGAAGCTGAACAGTGTGTGTGCATGTGCGTGTATGTGCGTGCGTGTGTGTGCGTGTGTGTATGTGTGATTTCTGGGGTGCCTTTTTAAAAAATGTACATATTTTATAAATGTATTGGATAGTTATAAATAAAACCCCCAGAAATATAGTGTTCGGAATGAAATTATTCTCTAATTCAGTGCCCTGAAGATAACCACTGTTAGTGTTTAAGCATTTCTTCTCCGTTGGCTACAACTTGCTTTTTCACTTATTTGCATATCTTGAGCATCTTCCCAAGGTTCCCAAGGCTGCAGTTCAGACATCTGAATGTGGCCCCCAGCATGCGGGTGTTGGAAGCGTGGGCCCCACTGTGGTGACATGAAGAGATGCATAGACACTGAGGATGGGAGCTGTGGGGGTAGGGCATCAGGTTCCCAGGAATCAGAGTAGCCCCTATGTGATCATGCTTGGCTCCTGAGAGAGCTCTCTCACTTGTCCCTTTGGCTTCTGTGTTATCATGTGAGCCTTCCCTCCCAAAGATGTCCCTGTCATGATTTTATCTGTCACAGAATCCTAGCCAGACCTGGTACTATGCTGTTGGGACTTTCAGCTTCCCAACCTGCAAGGTAAATAAACTCCCCTTTCTTGAAAAGTATCCGGTCATGGTAATTTCAGTGTGGTAATGGAAATGGAACACCATAGTGCACTAGGTCTGTTTCATTGATCTTAGTAACTCTGTTATTCAGCTTTGTGTTACTATAGCAAGGTACCTCAGAAAACTTAAAAAGAAGAAAGTTTCAGTTTGAGTTTTAGAGATTCCAGTCCATAATTGGCTGGCTTTGTTGCTTTGGGGCCTGGTATGAGGGTGCACATTATGGCAGAGCACCTGGCAGAAAAAACTGTTCACCTCGTGGTAGTCAGAAGCAAAAGTAGAGACAAGAGAGGGCTTGGATCCTTCTGTCACCCCCTAAGGGCATATCCTCAGCGACTGGACTTGTTCCAGTAGGCTTTGCCTCTTAAGGTTCCACCACTTTCCAGCAGCACTATGGGCCTCTGGCAGTCCAGATCCAAGCTGTCGCAGCAGGGAGTGGTGTGAGATAATGCCGGCGTGGCATTGTTCTTTGAGCCACTGTTCCTCCTACTGGGTATTTAGGTTGTATCTATTTTTTTTTTTTATGTTGCCATTAACAAAATTATGCCAAGCATTCTTATAGGTATTTCTCAGTGCACATATGTGAAAGCAGCTACAAAGATAATCTTTAGAATTAGAGCTGTTGAATTGAAGAGTTTACACACTGAAAATATTGAACTCTGTCTTGCATTGTAAATCTTCAATAGTTTTCAATATTCTTGTGTAAGTGTCCCTTAGCTCTCAGCACTCCTTACTGACATACAACATATGGATTTCCTCTTTCACTAGCTTCTGTGTGCCCCATTGATTTGGACAATCTTAAATATCTCTTTCAGTGGAGGTCAACTTGCGTTTGTGTGCCTAGAATAGGTGCTGCGGTAGGCATGGGGTATTCAAAGATGTCTAAAGACTGAATAATCCTCTTAGAAGGGTTCATCTTAGCAGAGTTTACAGATGGGGAAGAGGCAAGTAGTGAGTGGCTATGAGACTTGGGATACAGATGAAGTGCTGCGAGGTTGGGGAGAAGGCACTAGCTTCCCCACTTTGGAGCCTTGGAAGAAAGATTCCTAGAAGTGCACCCTGAAAGGTGGGCCATTCTTCTGGTGAAGGAATAATAAACAATAACTGAGAATTGTAGCTAGGGTTTACAAGAGACTAGATTCTCTGCAGGACATATAAATTTATAGGATTATCTTATAATATTCACCCAACAAGTCAGATGCAGAAGAGTGCGAAAGATCTGCCCACACACTGGAGACCTGAGAATCCTGCTGAGGCCTGATCCTATGAAAATTCCTGCATGAGTCCAGCCAAAGGCATGGGGCCCATAGCAATGTCTCATGAAAATCTCTATGGAGGATCTGCACTGGGAAGGCCCAAAGGTCAGGGGCAGAAGTCAGAAAGTGTGTGTAGCAGGATGGATCTGTGCTGGCAGGTGGAGAGAGCTGCGTTGGAGCCAGGAAATGACAGTCAAGGCAAAGACCGGTGCTCCCCCAAGAGAACAGAAGCCATCTATGGCGACAGCAAGGACTCCAGCTCCTCCTCTGTGGGGAGCAGCAGCCAAGCTCACATCAGGAAAACAAGCCACGACAAAGCTGCTCCCGGGAAATCAGTAGCTCACCATCTCCCCCCCTGCTCCTCTGTGCAGCAGTCCTCAGGCACTCACACAGGCCCGTGTCTCCCAAGCTTTTAAAACCAGGTTCACTCCTCTGGACAGTTAACCTGCTATCTTCTGAATTTAAGGGGCTAGCATGAGCAGAGATCCGGATGTGGGAAGTTCTCGTGTCTCTGGGGGATGCTCTCGTTACTCTGTGGGATGACTGAGGAGTGGGGAAAGGTCAAGCTGGAGAGACCGGCGAGGACCTTGGACACTGCAGGGAGGGCAGTGCTCCCACCAAATGTTAGGAAGGTTGGAGGCAGAGGGCCCAGGGGCCATGGAGCCTGGAGAGTGAATAGGAGGCCTTGGAGTTCTGGCAGAGATAGTGAGGGGTGGGGTGAGGGTGGAGATGTGTGGCACGGAAAGGGAGCGCTAGGGAGATGAGCATACCTGGTACCCTCTGACATCTCAGGTAAATCCCAGGTTGGCCAGAACGGGGCTCAGAGGTTGCCATTTGGTTTATTACAGTGGATGGTAATAACTTGGCATTGGGCCAGGGCTATAGCTCAGCGGCACAGTACCTACGTTGCAAGGATGGGGTTGTTAGTTTGATGGCTTTTTATGTGTGGCTCTGGCTGCACGTCCACCCAGGCCATCTAAGGGAATGAACAATAGAACTGCCTGGGCTGGCTGGGCTGAAAACCGCTGTCCCAGGACTCTCGGAGGAGTTTATGTTCCACGTGGGCCAGGATGCCATGCCTGGCCCCTTGTGCTTGACTCCTTCACACCCACTTGGGCTCCAGACACAGTGGAGACAGTGCAGGGGGTTAAACCAAGGTGTATACAGGGGGTTTGTGAATGACAAACTCAGGAGTTAGCACAGATGCATCATGAATGTTCATCAAGCCTGCATGAGAGTGTATCCTATGTCCTACAGGATGGTGGCTGTTGATGAAACAAAAGTTTCATTCCCCCAGAGCTTTTTTTTCAGAACCAGGAGCCCCCAATGACCAGAGGCAAATAGAGCTTGCAAATGTGTTGGTTCATGAAATTTAGTCTTCAATGAAAGGCAGAGCGGGAAGTGTTTGTCTTGGGACCTCCCTGTCTGCATTTGTCTCCAGCCCCTCCATTCCTGGACCAGGCTTGTTCTCCACCGACCCTAGTGTGTCCCCATGAATGCACCAGCTGTGATCAGAGTGGGTCTATTAATAGCCGAAGGCAGCTCGGCCCAAGCCTCACCTCTAAGCAGGTGAGACGATGCCGGAGAAAAACATGTGCTCAACTTACTGCTCCAGCCCTGCTCAGCAGCTGTGTAGCTGGAAAAATCATTTAGCCTTTCTGAGCCTTATTAATCCTATTCTTTCCTGCAGTCCTTGTGAGACTGTAAATTGGTGAGCACCATAGGCAGCCAGGAGCCTGCAGTGACTCCCTGTGCTCTCTGTTGCTGGCAGACAGCAGCCTGCACTGATTATCAAGGGAGGCTGTTGATTATCTGGAGGCAGAGGCCGGCACAGCTGGAGGCTACTTGCCCCCCTCTGGGCCCTGTCTCTCAAGGGAGTGAGCACAGCACCTTGGACTCACCTCTTCCCCCTCAAAGGTGCGAGACTCTGAGGTTGATGGGGCTTCACTCCTTTTCTCTTGGAAGATATCTGGGTGAAGCTCAGTGTTATATTTTAAAAGGGTTCATTAAATATTTCTAACATGTGGTGGGATAAGAGTGAATGGTCTTGAACTAAATCAGAAGAGACTATGCTAAGTAACAGAATAAACCCAGCTAAGTTGGGAAGCACTGGCCTGTGTGACCTTGGTACTATTGTCCTCTAACCAACTGTGCATGTTTAGGCAAATTTCAAGGTCACTTAGTCATCACTGAGTAAGCCTTCAGGAATCTGTGATGTGGGAGGTCGCAGGTAAGCATGGGCTTCTTCAGCTCTAGTGAGTTCCCTGTTGTCCATGCCGCTTGCCTAGAGACCATGCTTTGGGGCCCAGGGAAAGTGACCTGTGCACGATTCTATACTACAGAAGAAGGAGCTCTTGAAAGCCTCAGCTCTTGGCAACATCTTTGAAGGTGTGATATTGTATGGAAGATGCAGGGGAATGTGGTGCAATGATAGAGCTCTTGTGAAAAGTGAAAGGAGGGAAAAGGTAGCAAGCAAGAAAGCAAGGATAGAGAAAGAAAGAAGAGGGGCTGGAGAGATGGCTCAGTGGAATAAGTGCTTCCCTGGCAAGTGCAAGGGCTTAAATTCAGTCCCTGGTTCCTCAAAAAAAAAAAAAAAAGAAGAAGCAATGAAAATGCCTGGCTGTCCTTTATCTAGTAAAATAGGAATCTTAACTTGAGTCTGGCTCTGGAATGTCTGAATCTGTTTCTCTCTTTATATAAACTTGGGTTGAATTACATGATTTTTAAGATCTTGGAATATTATGGTACATTAGGAGCAGAAATGTTCAGGATGCAGGCTGAACACCTGAGTGGAAAACATGTTTTCAGGAGACAGGAAAGCTAAAAAGAACCACCTTAAATCACTTCTGGGAGAGCTTCTTGCCCACGAGCAGTAGAGAAAATTTTATCTTTCAGAAAGGGAATGTTTAAGGGGCTGTCCAGATAGCTCAGCAGATTGAAGTGCCTGCTTAGGCAGGTGTAGGGACCAGAGTTCGATCCCAGGCATGCTGTGCCAGCCTCACCCCAAGAATATGCTGAGATGGTGATTGAGACTGGGCATGGTAGTGCACACCTGTAATTCCAGTGCTTGTGAGGCTGAAAATAGGAGGATCGCTACGAGTCCAGTCTATGTAGTGAGACCCTGTAGACCTTGTACTAAATACATGAAAAAAAAAGGGGGGGATAATTAATGTACCGCAAAATACTGCTTTTCTAAAGGGTGGTGATTTAGCACCAGTGGTCCAAGGAGCTTCCATGGCAGACTGCAGGCATTTTGTCATTTAAACAGTAGGGACAGAGGGGCACTGGGTCTCTATCAACCCTGGGCTTTCAGCCCTTTCTGAGAAGGTGGGTCTTTCCACTATCCTAGCTACCATACAAGAGCCATAAGAAGAAGGGAGCATTTGTGAAGGAATGGAGAAAGCAATCAAGTTTTCAAAACTCTTGTGATGGGCTGGAGAGATAGCTCAGTGGAATAAGTGCTTGCCTGGCAAGTGCAAAGTCTTGAGTTCAGTCTCTGGTACCACCAAAAACAAAACAAAAAACTCCACAAAAAACAAACAAAAGGTGCCTCTCTTACCCAAAAGGTATCAGGGGCTTTCCTGGTTTAGTGTGAGCTTTACAGTTTGGTTTTAGATGAAACTACAGCTTCTCCTGACTTAGTTCATTCCATTGTGCTCTGGTTTCATTTTATTTTCTGTATTTTAGGGAAGGGTCTATAGGGTGTTGAGGGTCTCACTACTAGATTGGACTCATAGTGATTCTCCTGTTTACAGCCTCCTAAAGTGCTGGGATTATAGGCACGCACCACCATGCCCAGTCTCAATTGTGGGCTCAGGGAGCTCTGGGGGCAGGGCTGGCATGGCAGGCCTGGGGATCAAACCCCCAGCCCCTGTGCCTGCTTGAAGGTGGTTTAATCCACTAAGCTATTTGGCTGGCCCTCTGGGTTCATTTTAGTTCCAGGAACATTGATGGCACATTCTTCTTTAGAAGTAGCTTTGTCCTTTTAGTTCTTCTTGCCTTCCCTTCATCTGATCATCAGGGAGAAATATGATCCTCATGGAGGATACAGGTGCCTGCCTTCCTGAGGTAGGTACAGATTAATCATAGGAGATATGCACACCATCTCTTCTGGGCAGAGTTGACCTAGTTGGGTGGATTTACTTAGCCTGATTTTTCCCCAGTTCACTGCATCAAGGTCAGGGACAAGTTTGGGCATAAGAAAGCTCTGGTTCAGAGAAAAGAATGTGCAAGTATAAAACTTATTCATCATGTAATCAACAAGTGTAATCTCAAGCTTCTCATGTACACTATCACTGAGACCTCAGTCTGGGTGGAAGAAGGGAGGAAAAAATCCACAAAACAATAGAATAGATGACCAAAGTTAGCCCAAAGGAACTTCTACCTCATTGAAAACTTCAGTGCAAGAAAAGCTGAGAGGGTAAGATGACCAAATATAATGCTTAAAGTACTTATTATGGGATAGATTTTAGATGTCTTGTATATGCCAGACATTATGTTATGCATTGGGTAAAACAAACAGGTAATCATTCCCCATAGGAAGCTTCAGCCTGGGAGAATATATTCACAGCAAGGCAAGGGAAAGTCTTTATAAAGTGTTTGCAAAGTAGCGGGCACTCTGCTGGGCTTTGTCTTTTGATCTGAAAGTAAAATGATGAACAAAGACAAAACGGCAGTTCTTGAATAAGACCATACACATAAAGGTGATGATAACAATGTGAATAACTGCGTTTTAATGTCCATATGAACAGTGATGGGTAGAAATGTGAACTAAGCACTGTGGGGACTCAGAGAAAGAATGTGTCTATGCTATAGGAGGTGTGAGTGTTGAAGCCGGTATTGTGGTTGGGGTCTGGATGTCCCCCAGAGCCTCATGCAGCCATGCGGGGCTGGGCTTTTCAGAGGTTGTTGAATCTAGAGTTTATGATATATTCATTGTCTTACGCAAACAGCACTCTAGGGCAGGTAGCCTGCACACAGTACATGGGAGGGAAAGGCTTATCTGTCCCCGTTTGCTCTTCTTACTTTTGCCGTCTTCTGCTGCCATGAACTGTTGCCCTTCTGCTATGCCACCCTGCGGGGGAGCCATTGGATTATGAACTGAAATCTACACACGCTCTAAGCTAAATAAACCTTTCCTCTTCTAACTTTGGTGTTGGGCATTTTGTTTCAGCAATGAGAGAAAAGTAACTAAGGTGGGCATGGTTGGGGGGGGAAGAAACATTTGGCTGTGGCAGTGGAAGGGTGGGAATTTTCCAAATGTCATCCCCAAGGCATGCACCACCACTCCTGGCAAGGGGAATATACTTTAATGGTTACACTGATTGGGGAGCAAGGTCACCAATGACATATGGTGTATTTCAAAATTGCTGGAATGTATTTTCATGTTCTTACAAAATACACACAAGTACTAATAAGTGGATTAGGTGATATTAATTACCTTGATTGAATCATTCTAGAATGTACATCAAATTGTGTATATTTAATAATGATTATTTTATTTTAATTTATTTGTATTTTAACTTGAAGAGTGAAAATTAGAAGCAAAAACAGAGAAAAGATGACATAAACAGGGTAACATACAGCAATACATATGTTACAGACTTTTAAAACATGGACACCTAATTTTATATATATATATATATATATATATATATATATATATATATACATATATATATTTCAATAAAACAATCCAACACAGATCAGCAGTCCACAATAGAAGTGGGTTATCCACAGAAATTGTTGACTTGAGCCATTCACAGCTCAGTATATTAATATGACTTTATGTACTTCCATTTTTATACTTTTCTGATGGATGGTTAAGACCTAGTTAAAGCAAAACCTATACAACAAGAAATGTAACTTTTGTATCAGATAGGGTCAGTCAGGTACCCTCAGGGTTTATGCTGCAACCCTGTACTGCTCTTTGTAGATCCCTTGTCAGCATCAGCCTTGTGGATGAGTCACGGCCATTGCTTGGCCAGTTTGCTCTTGGTGGAAGCCTGAGAGAAAGTTTTCTCTCCATGTGACTCTCCTTAGGCACACTACACATCATTGATCACATTCCTCTGTGGCCTCATAATCTCCTTGATCAGAAAATTTGGGGCACTACTGAGTTACATGATGTTACAGTACAGGTTTTCCTATGTCCTGAGTCTTCACTGACCTTGAAAGCCTAGTCCAAAATGTTGGCTGACCTTGCAACCTTTCTTTTTCTCCAATTTTCGATCTGCAAACTTATGTTGTTAACTTTCCAGAAGAGAAGTTTATTATTACCCTGCGACATATGCAGTTGTTTACCCACAATATTAGTCTAAATATTAGACATCATAGGCATAACATGGGACATGTATTTTCCATCAAGTATTAAGATACTACACTCTAAGTCCAGAATATGCAGAAGAAAAAAAATTTAAAAAATAGGAATGAACACTTACATATATTTACATAGATATTTGGAAATCCATCCATGTACAGTATAGTAGCATTGTAGCAGGACTGTCTTGTGACATTTTTTTGATCTTATTTTTCATTTACTACCCTTTAAAAAAGGGCAGCATAGTAATAGCTGGTATGTCATGACAAGAAGTACATATTTAGAAGACCAGAATGACAGGCATTTGGAGTGTGACCCTTTTATTACACTTTGTTAAATTCAGTGCAGTTGCTTGGTTCACAAGTATCAGTGTATATAGTTAGTTGGGGTGAGAATCCTACCACTTAACTGCAAGTTTCAAAAATCTCTTGATGTTTCTTAGGATCATTGTCTTACCCATCTAGTGTGCATAAGTGAATGGTTTTGCCTCTGTCATTTCTCTTTGCCCTCTCCTCATTGTCCAATCCTCAAATTCTCGCTTTCCTTTTAATTGTGTTATACATTTCTATTCACAATTCTTCTTTTGAGTTATTCTACAGAGACTACATGATATTTGCACATGTGGGTCTGGTTTATTTTGCTTATAAGTATGTCTTCAAATGGTATCCTCTTAAATATGAAGGCTTTGAGCTTATCATTCTTTACAGCTGAGTAATACTCCATTATATAAAAATACCACATCTTTTTCAACCATTCCTCAGGTGATGGGCATCTTGGTTGTTTCCAAGATTTGGCTATCACAAATTGTGCTGCTATAAACATAGGTACACATATATCACTATGATATGATGTTTTCAGTTTTTCTGGGAAAATTCCCAGTAGGGGTATAGCTGGCTTGAATGAGATTTCCAGTCCTAGTTTCTTAAGGAGTCTCCACACTGACTTCCATAATGGTTGTACTAATCTACATTCCCACCAGCAGGGGAGAAGGATTCCCTTTTCCCCACAACCTCTCCAACATTTGTTGTTGGTTGATTTGTTTATGATAGCCATTCTTTCTGGGGTGAGATGGCATCTCAGTGCTGTTTTAATTTGCATTTCATGGATGACTAGTATGTGGAATATTTTTTCATATATTTATTCACTTCTTTAATTTCATCCTCTGAGAAGTGTGTGTTCATCTTGGATGCCCATTTCTGTATTGGGTCTTTAAATTTAGGGGCCCTGATATTTTTTAGTTCTTTATAAATTTTAGAGAGCAGACCTTTGTCTGAGTGCTTATGAGTTAGGATTTTTTCAAAATTTGTGGGTTGTCTTCTCACTTTGCTGGTAATTTCTTTTGATGTGCAAAAACTTCTCAATAACAGGTGGTCCCAGTTGTTAATTCTTTCAAGTGTTTCCTGTGCGAATACATGTTTGTTCATGAACTCTTTGCCTACCCCTATGTCTTGAAGAGTTTCTCCTACTTTCTCTTCCAGGAGATTGAGTGACTCTGTTTTAATGTTAAGATCTTTAATCCATTTTGACTTTAGCTTAGTGCATGGTGATAGACCTGGGTCAAGTTTTAGTTTTCGACATGAGGAGAGCCAATTTTTCCAGCACCATTTGTTAAAGAGGCTATTTTTTTTTTTCCAGTAAGCGTGTTTGGCCCCTTTGTCAAAGATCAAGTGGCTGAGTGTGTTTGTTGAGGCCTGTGCATCTTCTAGTCTATTCCATTGGTCCTCTGGTCTATATTATTGCCAATACCATCCTGATTTTATCACAGTAGCTTTGTAGTATAATTTCAAGTCAGGATTGTAATGTCTCCTGATGTGTGTTTGTTGGCCAGGATTGCCTTTGCTATTCTAGGCCTTTTCTGTTTCCAAATAAATTGTAAGAATGATTTCTCTAGATCTGGGAGGTATTTTGTTGGTAGTTTGATAGGGATTTCATTGAATCTGTACAACAATTTTGGGAGTATGGCTATCTTCACAATGTTGGTTCTTCCTAGCCAGGAGCAGGGAATATCTCTCCATTTTCTGAAATCCTCAATGATCTCTTTTTTTCAGAGTACTATAATTTTCCATGAAAAGATCTTTAACTTCTTTAGTTAGATGAGTTCCAAGATATTTCATTTTCTGTGGTGCTATTGTAAAAGGTATTGTTTTCCTCTCAGTGTGTTTGTTATCTGTGTAGAGAAACACAGACTTTTGAGTATTAACTTTGTATCCTGCTATGCTACTGAATTTGTGTATCAATTCTAGTAGCTTTTTGGTGGAGTTTTTTGGGTCTTCCAAGTAAAGTATCATGTCATCCACAAATAGTGATAATTTAACTTCTTCTTTACCTGTCCTTATTCCTTTTATTTCTCCCTCTTGTCTTATGGCTGTAGCTAATGATTCCAAAACTATATTGAATAGGAGCGGTGATGGAGGACATCCTTGTCTTGTACCAGATCTAAGAGTAAAAGATTTCAGTTTTTCCCTGTTTAGAATTATATTAGCCATTGGGCTGTAACACATGGCTTTTATCAAATTGAAGTAGAAGCCTTCTATTCCAATTTTCTGAAGGGTTTTGAACATGAATGAGTGTTGGACTTCGTCAAAAGCCTTTGCTGCATCAAGAGAGGATCGTGTGGTTTTTAGTTTTTGCTTTATTGATAAGTAATGATTATTTTAGTATTTGTCAATTTCAATCTTGCAAAGATTAAGTGGTGGGAGGTAGAGCTGGATAAGGAAGGGCTAGATCAGAAAGGGCCTTTTAAGCCAAGTTACCTGCGAGCTTGCCCCTGGTAAGCAGGGAAGCATCACTGAAGCATTTTCAGATGTAAATGAGTTCAGTGGCTTTGAAATGGGATAGGAGAATGACACTCAAGGCAAGCAGAGTGGCTGGGGGCTATTTTAATAATCCAGATGAGAGGCAGTGCTTGAAAAGAAGTGATGGAAATCCAATAAGGAAGCAGGAAATGTTCTTTCCGACTATGTTCAGGCTCAGAATTGCTACATCAGCTCTCTTGGGGTGTTCCACCTGTTGCCCTGCCCTACACATTTTGGACTTGCTTGGCTCTACTATCCCATGAGCCAATTCCTTTTTTATTTTAATGCTCTTTTTTTTCTATGTGGTTTTTTTTTTTTTTTTAATTGTTGTTGTTTCTCGGAGAAGTCCTGTTATAGGAAGATATTTCTTTGTTCAGGTCTGTGGTTCAAAAATGGTTTCTTTAAACATGTTTTATGATTTTTTAAAAGAGAAACTGAGAGTCTACTTTTGTTGTTTATGGTAAGGTGTTATAGTTCAATAGCAATGTCATTTCTGCCTTTAAAATTTTGTACCAAGTCACTTCTATTGTGTGTTAGAGAAAGTAGACAATTATTGCGTAGTTCTCACTAATAATAAAGTTCATTATATAATACAGCATCCAGTTATTTTGTTGAAGCCAGATTTGTGGTTTAGCAGTTTCTTTGGAAGTTATACAGATAACTTCTACCTGTAAGGAAGTACTAGCATTCCTTCTCAGGATTGTACCCTTAGAGACGCTACTACTTTACTCTCCTTCACCTGTGGGTGGAGGAATGGGCCCTTCAGTAGCTCGTGGGAGGTGTGAGGATCAATAGGATCGCCTGCAACACTGTACTTGGAGAGATTTGGAACAGGGAGAACTTGGTCTGATTTCTTAAAGCTTTACTATTTTTCATTCATTTTTTTTACTCCACAGCAAACTTTTTTTTTTTTTTTTTTTTTTTTTTGTCTTTTTTGAGACAGGGTCTCACTATGCAGTTCAGGCTGGCCTTAAGCTCACTTTGTAGCTCAGGCTGGTCTCGAACTCATACCAATCCTCCTGCCTCAGCCTCCCGAGTGCTGGGATTACAGGCGTGCGCCACCACGCCCGGCTACTCCACAGCAAACTTTTGAGTAAAAAACAAACTACAGGTCTTCTACATAGTATCTTTGTGACTCTGGGCAGGTAAGCTCATTGCTTGGTCTCAAGGGCGATGTCTACAAAACATAGCACTTCAGGATTTTCAAGGATTTGTTAGGCTGCTATTTATAAAGTGCCTCACTCAGGGCCTAGTTTGTAGTTGACACTCAGGTAGTGGAAGCTATTTTTATTATTTTAAAAATGATTGTTCTCTCCTGGGCTTATGCATTCCATATCCTCTGGTAGGTACATGTCTCTCAGCCATTGAATTTTCTCCTTTCTGAAATGGAGTTTGCTCAATAACTGAAATTTTCTCAATTTTCTCAAGAGGGAAGTGCAGTGACACATGTCTATAATCCCATCAGTGCAGACGAGTGAGCTAGGAGTATCTCAAGTTCAAGGCTGGCCTCGGCAACTTAGTTCAAAATAAAAATATATGGGGGTGAGGATGTAGCTCAGTGATAAAGCTCCATTGGGCTCAGCCTGTAGGACGCAAAAGAAAAGAAGATGGAGGGAACTGACAGAAAGTAGGTGGGACGTTTCCATGGTTAAATCACTCTAGCTGAAGAATAAATCTTATTTGACAAAGAATAAGACACCTCCCTCTTTCACTGTGCCAGCTCTACTCATTGCCTGGAACTCGGGTCAGTAGCATCTTCTGATGGGTCTTTTCTGCCATCAGCAGCCTTGGCTGGATGTCAGCAGCATCCTCAGTGCTCAAGCAGACTCTCAAGGGAGCAGTGGTCACCTCTGATGGATCTGGTGGCTGGAGGCTTATCCAGTAGGTGGCTTTCCTTGTGTGCTCTGTGGTAGCATTCACCCCACTGCTCCTAATCACTGCTTCTTTGTGTCCTGTCCTGAGAGGGACCTCTGTCAAGGGCAAGGACCACACTCAACGTTTTACCCTTGTGTGCCTAGCATAGTGCTTCAGAATGTTGTGTAAGGAAAGAATGGAGGGTGGGTGGGTGAAAATCTGCAATGAGTTAAGACTAGGACTGTGTAATAAGTCTTTTTTGTCATGTCTTTGTCTCCTCTAATTACTGCTGGTGGCACTGGCATCAGACTGTAAGACTTAGCACATTTCAGAATTTTGCAGCTGCACCCTGAGCTCTGTTCATTATGATCAGATTCATCGAGATGGCTTTTTGTGTATACAGATAAGATGGAGTAGGGGGCAGCGAGTAGAAACCACGGTTATCTCTTAATAAGGAAAACAGATTTGAACACTAAGTTGCTTTGCCTTTGATTAGCAGTATCCACAGTCGTCGGATGCACCCCATAAAGCCAGGGTTGCAAACTTAGAGATGATTCATCCACACCTTGACCTCTGCCGAGTGGAGATCACTGATGGCATCTTTCTCAGAGCTTTCCATATAACTGTGATCTTTATTTGGACAGCTCCTGTCTGTCCAAAGTCCACTTCAGTCCAGTCAGGGGATCTGAAGTTAAATCTCAGGCAAAGAAAGGAAAACCCAAAGACCAAGGCAACAGGCTTGCAGGACAGTTTCAGAGCTCTGCCTCTGAGAAGGAAGGCGCTAGCCACAGGACCCACAGCCCCTCTCCGCATCCCAGTGGGCCTTTCCTGGGCCCTGGGAAAGCCTGCCTTGCAGAGCTTCGACAAGCATTTATGCCTGTGGATAGCCAGGGCACCACTACCCTGCCATTTTCCCAATTGTGGGTACCCACCCCAGGAAGGAGCCACACTGCAGTGTGTTTATGACTGCTTTGTTTACACTTATAAGGCATGTGCACCTTATAACACTTATATGCTTATAAAATTCCTAAGCAGTAGTGTTAAGTTCGGTGGGATTTGAAGTTCACATACCATGGATTGGGTGGGGCATTTTCTTCCCAGATTTACTTCCATTCATGCTTATGAGCTGCATCCATCTGATAGACATAACTAGCTTATTTATTTCCATGTAGTGGAATTGCAGGGTTCAAGTAGGCAGATCTTCATCTCTAGTCCTAATCTGTGGATTCCAGATGTGTTTCTGAAAGTCTATAGGCATTTTCATGAGAGATATAGTATATCCATTCCATTAATTATACATGGCCACCCCCTTAGTAATGTCTGGGCAGGCTTTTTATAATTAAACACATGAATATTAAAATGTAGAAAATAGTCACACTAGGTGGAATAATAAATAATTAAAAAGCCTTATGTTAGTTTATTTCAGGCTTTACTTCCCAATGAGTTGTGGAGTCATTTAGTTTTTGGAGTCTAGGGATTATGAGCCTCCTTGAAAATTATTTTTCTATTTTTTATTTTTATTAATTTTAATGAGAAAGAAATAGCAATGAGACAGTTTCAAAACAGGTTAGTAGGACAGTTACATAATTAATACATTGCATATTGTCTTCATAGTAGTTATTCA
>PVKA01020209.1:0-11813 GCA_004027165.1 Ctenomys sociabilis | reverse complement strand
ATTCAGCAAAATATCCCAATGTAGCCCAATAGTCTGTAATAGTAGTGGGTTATCAGCAGAACTGGCAATTGTCAGAAGTTTTTTTTTTGTATTTTAGGGAAGAGTCTACAGGGTATTCAGGGTCTTACTACTAGATCGTACTCATAGTGACCCACCTGTTTGCAGCCTCCCAAGTGTCAGAAGTTGTTGACTTGAGCCTTTTACAGCTCAGCATATTATGTGGCTCTATTCTTTTTTTTGATGAAGACATTTGGTTTGTATGCAGTTTTCTTTCTTTATAAATAATGCTACTAAAATAATTTGTATGTAGTTGTTCCCCTCCAATAGAACTGACATCTCAAGATAGGAGCTGGGTCTTATTCCTCTCTGTATCTCCATGACCTAGACTAAGGCCTCAATAAATGCAGTTTGAGTGAAGGCAGAGCTTCTGAGATTCTTTGCCCTTCTTAAAAATTATGGGTCTCTATCAAAACCACAGAAATGACTCCCACAGAAGAAGCTCAATTCATGACTACCATTAAAAAAGGACTGTAATAACTCAAACAAAACCCCCAAGCAACTCTAGGACCACTTTCCTATATTGCTGTATTAGATGTACTACCCTCCTGTGTCACTCTGTTATGATTTAGGACCCTATATTAAGTCTGAAGAATTCAGTGTAGCCCAAGGACTGAGGAAGTGGGAGAAATAGTCTTTCTGAATTTATTGGACAACCCCACATTCCATAAGGCACATGCTCTGTCTCTAGTTCAGAGGGCTGATGGGTCCCTGCTGAATGCAACTTCTGTGTCTACCCAGGGTCCCAGTGAAGGACAAAAGCCGTGAGAACCAACAGTGCATAGTCACAGCCTTAGGACTGGGATGGAGTGTCCTTTTTAACTCTAAGACAGAGACATTGTTTTCTCTCAGGATTTTTTCTTAACATTTTTGCCAAAGGGCCTATATTTTTGTCACTCACTAAATAGAACATTGCCACTGTTTTAAGGATTTTTTTTTTTGTTAGTCATAATGAGAAATCAACAAAGAGAAAATGTCTGAGGCACACTGAACCAGATGTTTCAAGTTTCCAGCATAGTTTTTCTATTCTTGGACGTAATTCCTTCAATGAACACAGATTAATTCCTTGTGCAGTGCTGAGGTTGTCAAAGGCAAATGGGACAAAATACCTGCTATGGTTAATTTTCTGTGTCAACTTGGGTGGGCCACAGTACCTGGATATTTCTGTGAGATTGCTTTTGGATGAGATTTACATTGAAATCTGTGGACTTTAGGTAAAATAGACTACAATACAGGTAAGCCTCATCTAATAGTTGAAGCCCCAAACCAAAGATAAGGCTGATATTGCTTTCTGGAGAAGAGGAATTCTGTTAGAAGACCCCCCTTGAATTTGAACATTGCCTCCTTGCTGAGTCTCCAGATGGACTCACTAAGCCTCCACAACTGCTGTTGAGAAGAGGTGCTGTATCAGTCAGAATTGCCAGGGAAACGGTGTGATCCAGGATCTGAAATCCACACAAACATTCATGAGTGTGTATACACAGTCTCTGAGCTAGGGATGGTTAGACACACACATTTTCAGCTTCATAAGACTGAAAGTGGTACAAGCTCAGTAGAAACTGTCCTTCTGCCAGGCTAGTGGTACCCAGTACAGTGCTGGTCTACCCCCTGGGTAGCAGCAGTGAGCTGCAGGTTCCAGTCAGCTGCACAGCCTCATGAGGATTAAACAAGCTGAGTTGCAAGCTAGGATGTTTGCAAATTTGGGGGTGTTAGATTCATTTTGACTTATGGCATCTTTAACTTACCCTGGGTGTGTTAGGATGTGACCCATCATGAATCAAGGATTCCCTGTTTATATGCATTCTATTGCTTCCATTTCCCTGGCAATCCTGACTGATACAGCACTTGTTCTCAAGCACCTACATGTCCCTTGACACCTAAGGCCACACCACCCTGAGCGTGCTCAACTTCATCTAAATGTATCTTGAAATAGGCATGCCAACAATGCAAAGATCACTTTAAAGACCAATGATATAGTAGTCTCACTTTATTCTCAAGGAAGAAGTTCTAAGATCCCAATGGTTACAGAAAACTAGACATAGCACCAAACTCTATACATTCTATGTGTTCTTTGTATGTTAAAGTTTAATTTAAAAGGCACATTAAGCAACTCATGAAAACAATAATAAAGTGTATAACAATACATTATAGTAAGAGGTACATAAACATGGCCTCTTGCTTTAAAGGGTCTTATTGTACCTTGATCTTTTCACTAAAAGGAAGCATTTTATGACTTCTCTTTGGTATATCTGAATTGGCAGTATCTTTATTTTCATTATTAAGTAACACCAGAGCTACTTGAGCTCACACCCTGTGATATGCAGTGTCTTAGTTTTCTTGTTGTTAAGACAAAATACAAAGTTTAAGAAGAAAAGGTTTAGCATAGCTCAAGGTTTGTAGAGGTTCAGTCCATCGCTGGCTGGCTCCCAGGCAGCCTGGCGGGGCGGAGGGGTATTGCAGAGGAGCAACAGTTCACAGAGACCAGAAGGCAGGAAGGATGCACACAGCAACAAACAGCAGCCCTCCTCCTGCCCCTTGTGTCCTATCCAGGGTCCCCTGCCTTGGGCAGCCTTGCTCCTAGCATTGTACTAAGAATAGATCCCAGTAACCCATCCTTGATCCCAGCATTCCACACCCTGGATCCAGCTACCGCCGAAAAGCCCCACCTGTGACAGCATGAGGCTCTGGGGGGACATCTCACTACAAGCCAGACTACTGGGGCAGTCTAGCTAATGACAGAGATCAACTAAGTAACTAAGGGTGAGTCATAGGTATATATGGTATATGCTGGATAATTTACATCTTCAGTGGTACAAAATGGCACGATGTGAGATTTCATCACACCACCTAGGTTGGCACACCATTAACATGTATGAATTTATTTCTAGAAACTTCTATTTAATATTATTTTCAGATAATTGCTGTTGTTGTCATCCATAGCCAACTGACATTGTAGAAGTGAGGGTAAAGAGCGGTTGCTGTATATGTAATGCATGATTAGAACTCAGAGAGGAGTTCCCTGGCAGGGAAGATATGGCGATCATGAGGGTGGCTTTCCTAGGGCGAGGCTTATCCATTGCTCTGCGGATGTGCTGACCACTACGGTTTCTCCATATGTGGGAAACTTGACTGCATAATTTATGGTAGTGGAGGACTGTGTGTTTCCCCCTGGTTAAAAAAAAAACAAACAAAGAACTTAGAGAAACATTTGTATTCCCCTGCAGACACTTCTAGAAGGCTTCCTGGGGTATGAGTTTAGGAAGGCAGTGCCTTGGGTGTGAAGACAGAACGTGTGCTGAGACCCAAAGGTGTGCACTGCAGAGTGTTTTGAGGACAGCGGGAGCCTGACACGAGAACTCAAGTGGTAGCAACGGAAAAAAACACGTAGAAGTTCAAAGCGGCAGCAATGTGCCTGTCTGCCCTTGGGAACAGACAGAATTTCTTTGGGGACAGGAATTGGAAAGGCGCTCATTTTGCATGAGAATTTGGCACAGAAAAGAAGTGCATGCAGAGGCAGTGCTGCGTCACCCCCCATCACCAGCTTGCCTTACAGAATCTGAGAGCCCGAGGGAGCTCCTGGTACACTGGAGCCTCTGCATGGCCCCTGTGAGCAGACTCCCCTTCTCTGTGGCTCTGCGGAGCAGGTCCCCACGGTGGACATTTGTTGAGATTACCGACATTGTGTGCACTTTGCTTACTGTCGCCTATCCAATGGTGCCTGCAAGGGAGGGTTTATCCTTGTAGCTATGATGAATATAAATAAATTGGCTTAAAAAAATAAGAGAGAACACATTGTCATTAAGATAGAGTCAGTGGAAAATTCGGCCCCATTTCCTGAGAGAAGTTTTGGAGACAAAACTAAAAATAGTTACTGAGATGGAAATGATAGCAATGTGAACAGAATCCACACCTCTAGGCTGGAGGCTGATTAGGATCGCACGCGGATATGCTTATGTGACTGGGATGCACTCGCTGTAATTAGGCTAAGGCAAATTTACAGTGTGTCACCTCAGGACTCCTTACCCTGGGTCAGCTGCGAAGTGAAGATGTTGCAGAGGAGTAACTGTCATACGCAGAGTCCTAGAGGAGTGGAAGGGTAGAGTGGAGATCAGAAGAGCGCGTCAGCTGGCTCTTCCTGAGCGCGCAGCCCGCTGCTAGTGCACGCTGGCTTTCGCTCCTTGCTTATCGCCAGTCCAAATGCGTCACCTGTGCTCAGCTCTCTCTCTTGCTTCCCTTCTAGAGCACAGCAGCGACCGCCCACCAACTCCCTCACCACTTGGAGAAGACTGTCTCGTTTCCAGGGTCTGTACTCTGAAAGAAGCAATTTTTAATGAAATTTCAAAGTAAATTGAATGGAGCCGGTAACAACAGTGGAGAGATAGCTCTGTGATCTAAGTGCCTGCCTGGCAAGTGCAAGGTCCTGGGTTTGATCCCCGGAACCGCAAGATGTGCGGGGCTGGGAACCCAGGACCTGCTGTGCCCGCTCTGAAACTGGGCATGGTGCAGCACACCCATAATCCCAGCTCTGGGGGAGGCTGAGACAGGAGGATCACTATGAGCCTGAGCTATGAGTAAGACCCTGTACAAACAAAAAAATTAAAAAACAAAAAACAAGAACAATGACTTTACCTCACATGGGCACATTTTCAAGCCCTCCCGTTTGAACCTGTCTTCCTGCTTCCTGACTTACACCCTTCCTTTGCTCCTTATTTATCTTTTAGGTTTTTCACACAAGAGAAACAATGCGATATTTCAACTCGCATGTCTGATTTATTTCACTTAAGATTGTGGTCTCAAGATGAGACCACAAATGTTCAAGCTCATCCTTCTTTATGGTAGACTAATACTCCGTGTGGATATAAATACCACATTTTCTTTGTGTTAATGGGTGTATGGGCTGCATCCAGGACTCAGCTATTATAAATTGTGCTGCCAGAGACATGGGTATGCATTTCTCAGTGTGGTATAATAGGCATTTTTTTTAAAAAAATGTATTTGGTACAGAATCTAAAGAGGCTCACTATGTAGATCAGACTTGTAGTGATCCTCCTGTTTTCAGCCTCCTAAGTGCTGGGATTACAGGTGTGTGCTACCATGTTCAGTCTTAATTGCTGTCTCAGCGTGCCCCAGGGGTGGGGCCAGCATGGCACACTGGGGATTGAACCCTGGCCGCTGTGTTCTGCCTAAGCACATGCTTTAATTCACTGAGCTATCTAGCCAGCCCCCTTTTCACTGTGGCACATCATGAAGTGAAAAATTTCTTGTCAATGGATGGCAGCCCTTCCCCATTAGGAAGATCTCTAAGTTTACCTTTATGAAGATTCAGACTTGATAAACAGGGGCCTTGCAAAGATCTGGCGGTGCAGCCTCATGCTAACCCTCCTGGAGCTTCTGAGTCCTTCGTGCACAGTGTGATGACACAGGAATTGACCCCCCCCCAGGGCATTTGTGAGGATTAGGACACTGTCTAGCTTGGCATTGAGTTCACCATTAACTGGGGAAATAGTGCCTTCTCTGGCCTTGTCTTGTGTTTTCCCCTCTAAACTTTTCAGTCCAACAAAGCCAGTGAACATGTCACACTGTGCTCACTCCTCCTCCTGGGATGACAGCTACTGTTTTCCCACTTGCCTGAGGAATATGAACTACTGAAAGCCCTGCTTGAGAAGCCCATAAACCTTATGTCACCTTCTTAAATGATTGAGGAATGACAGTTGCTTTTCGATTGAACTCTTCTAAACCCCTCTAGCATTTCAATTAGTATTTACACAAGTCTTAATACTTCTTGTCAGGTGACTTAGTATTTCATGTATGTGACAGATAATACTTTCAAATAACTGTTGCATTTTCATGACTTATTGTCTCTTTTCCTCTACTGTTTTCTCCTTTAGGAGGAGACTAAGAGCCTGAAATGAGGGCAAGAGGAGACTGACATAAGAACCTATTTCCTGGGGAGCAGAGGAAGGCCCGGTATTGGGTGGAAGGTGAGAGAGAAGGAGAGAGGCAAAGCTCACACACAGAAGGCTTTCCCTCCTTTCTGGAATCTGGCACTGAAGATGGTAGTGGCTCAGTGGGCAGAACGATAAAAGCTGCAGATGTAAGGACTGGAAATCCCATTGAAACCAGCTATCCCCCTACTGGGAATATTCCCAGAGGATCTGAAAACATCATATTATAGTGATATATGTGTACCTGCTTATAGAAGCACAATTTGTGATAGCCAAATCTTGGAAACAACCAAGATGCCCGTCACCTGAGGAATGTATGAAAAAGATGTGGTAGTTTTACACAATAGAGTATTACTCAGCTATAAAGAATGATAAACTTAAAGCCTTCATATTTAAGTGGATGCCACTTGAACATATACTCATAAGTGAAATAAACCAGACACACATGTGTAAATATCATATTGTCTCCCTAGTAAAAGAACTCAAAAGAAGAAATACAAACAGAAAGATATAATACACTTAAAAGGAAAGCAAGAACTTGAAGACTAGACAATGAAGAGAGAGCAAGGAGAAGAGCTAAGAAATGTCCGTCGCCACCCCGTCCCGCGGAAGAAGACGCTCAGACACTCAGCAACCGGGTTCAGCAAGCCTTTATTGAGTGTGATGCAAGCCTCTACATGCGTCCGCTATCCGCGGCTCCTATCGTGCAAGCATGTCCAACTTCCCTATACAGCAGTCTTTATATTGTTTATAACCCAATCGGAGGGCGCTACGCGGATACAAATGATAGGCCCCCCGGAGAGCAGTGGCAGATCATACCCAAACAAGGTAAAGTTAGGCTCAACAGCAAGACTCAGGAAACAGGATGTGGGCGCCATCTTAGAAACACGGAGGGCGGGGGGAGGAGGAGTCGGCGCCATTCTGATCTGGCTCCCAACAAGGAAACATGACAGAGGCAAAGCCATACAGGTATATGTAAAAGATGGACAAGGCAATGATCCTCAGAATCTTCAGAAGACTTTTGAATCTAGCAATTAATTGGAAGGATTCTTACCTAGACTAAAAATAGATATATTGTTACACAATGAAATATTATTCAGCTATAAAAAAAGATAAAGTCAAAACTTTTGTGGATAAATGAATGGAGCTAGAGGCCATGTTGGTAAGTGAAGTAAATCAGATCCATATGTGCAAACATTATATTATCTTGCTGATGTGAGAACCCGAAAGAGTAATGAAAATCTAACAGGTGCTGTGAAAGGGAAAGAAATTGTTCATTGGGAAGGAAGAACTGGGATGAGGAAAAGGACAAATGAAAGAAGGGGAAAAGATACATTTAGGTATATATGCAGGATAGTTTGTAATGTTGATTTTTGCTGGTCTTTTCAAAGGATCAGTTAATGCTCAAAATTTTTTTTTTAACTCTGATTTTTTTCTCCCCTTTTGTATTTCATACCACTTCTTTGTTATTATTTTGTTTTGTTTTTCTTTAAATGAATCTTACACATCTATACCTGCTAATCTGAACAACTAATCTGAAGAGAACATCATGTAAAACAGCAACCACTGTTGAATTTTTATTACTTTGTTTAGTGAAATCGTGCATTGTTTCTAATGCTATTTCTTTCTTTCTTTTTTTTTTTTTAATCACTATTTTGTATTCTTTAAAAAAAATCTCTAGAAAAAGTAGATTGCAGTGCAACCTGCTCTGGTCCCCATCTGTCCCTCTCTTGGACAGAAGCTTTCTTTCCCTCAATAAATACGTTCTGCGGTTAACCTCTGTTGTTTCTAAAATTCATGCTTCAGTTGTAGAGAACATGAACTTGGCCCAGGTATCGAATTTTTTCCCTTTACTCACAGATAACTTGAAGGCTGTCATGTTTTGTCTTCAGAAATGCTGAAGACCCAAATTAGGTGAGGTTTTGTTTTCATTGTTGATTTTGATTTTTGTTGAGTTGGGTGGAGATGGGAGGGATTCAAACCGCCATTGCTCTGGAGCCTGCAAGATCCTGGGAGAAGGGTTCTGACTGAAAGGCATCAAAGACAAACGTAGAGGTGTGGTGTAGAAATACCTCCCCCATAACAGCTCAGAGCACGTCTGATTCCCACCTCATGAACTTTGGTGGTGGATGGAGCTTTGTTGTGTTGGGATGCAAGGTTTGGGCTTGCACCTTCAAGCACAGCAAACTCCTTCCTCTGTTGCATTTCTCCCAAGCAAATAGTCCTCCCACTTTATATTTCCTTTTCTGTTTTCCTCTATGTATGTCCTTGTTGGGTTCTCTTCTGTTACTTCCTGACTTTTCTCCTGAAATGATGGAGTTGTTGAAAGTAGGCCATGCTATCTGGAACAACATAATTGCCCAAAATGTTGTCAGTGACCTGGTGTCAACTCTGAGGCTTGTTGACCCCCCATCCTGACAGGACTGTTCTATGGCTGGGGTTTCTTAATGAGTTGTCATGCTGAGGCAAGGACTTAATCTCTTGGGTATACTGTGTGTCTAACACAGATTTATTTCTTTGACTGACCTGGGAATGAGTTCTGACCACTTTTTTTTTTTTTTTTATATTCCCAAGGCAAGACAAGAGGAAATGAAAAATAATAATAATTTAGAAATGCCAACTTTCAGCCACTGAAGGCACAAAGGAAGGCTCATAGCATTGTTATTTATATTTCATTACAATGGTTTATGTAGGACATGCAGCCCTGCAGGGATGCGTGCAGCCAACACACCCTTTGGAACAGGAAAATCAAATCAATAGACAGCGAGGCTCTGCATTATCACACAATATAGGAGGCATTTGTGCTGAGTTAAAAAGTCTAATTAGTGGTTTCCTGTTTCGGGGACAGTGGCTGTCCATGCCTGTCCAGCACACCTGGGTCTGTAATGAGTTCTCAGGCTTGATTTCCACTCAGATGGCAACACTGTGCCTTCTTCCCGACCTCTCACACGAGGGGCCAGGAACTGCATGTACTGGAAACAATTGGCACCAAGGGTTCAAAATGGCTTTTAATTAAAATGTGTACGCTTCACATTATTAACAGGAAGGAGCTAATAAAATTGATTATATCAGTAATAACAGGGGACTCTCCTGAAAGTCAGATTTTATTTCTCAGCAAAAGCCTGGCCACTTCCTCTCTGTGTCCCCTGTGACTGAGAAGTAGACTGCTCTTGTCCTAAATTCATAGAAAATCTAGATGTCATGTTCTGTTGTTCCCAGAATCAGCCCTTGTGTGCAGAAGAGCTGTTTGTGGCATTTTAAAGCTTCTTAGCCTGTTTGTCTGTATGAGGTCATGTAAGCTGAGGTGACTTATATAACTAGGAAGAGAATGAGCGACACTGGGAAGCTGTCACAGAAGTGGCTTGGGACGCTATTTGGTCGTCACTGGGTAGACATAATTGTCAGCTGTGTACCCAAGTAATGGGATTTTCAGGTTATAGGAAATAGATACTTTTGAATTGTGCAGAAAATATGTTAGGGGAAAATGATTCAATCTCTGTTTTGCAGAAAGCAAACTTAGTTGTGTGTAAGCAAGCTTACACAGTCTCCTGTATAAGGGCTAAAGCTCTGTGAGTCTTAAACATGGATTAGGGTGTCACACTAGGTATAGTGTTTATTAGCTTTCCCACTGCTGGGACAACTACCTGACATCCTCAAATGAAAGGAAATAATGGCTTTTCAAATCATCCCAGTTCATGTCTTTGAACATCTATGACACATTTTGCCCTTGCAGGTGTTACTCTTCTCCAAGTTGAAGGGGTCCATCTGTTTTCCAGTGGAAGCATCTTTAAGGTAGCTCCTGAGTCCTTTTGCTGCAAGACATCCTGTTGGTCACAGGGAACAGGTCCTCCTCCAAGCGATACAGAGTGGGCCCAGGGTAGGCCTGGTGGGAAATCAGCTTAAGATCACTAACCTAAGCTCACTCTAGAAAGCAACAGACCTGAAAAGGGTCAAAATGCAAAACATCCAAGATGCCTTGCCCCACCCCACCCCGCCTCACCCCTTCCAAGTAAGTACTCAACCACGTCTAAGTAAATTGGACTTGGGGAGAAGGGAGAGAGCTATAAGATGGGTAAAGCAAAAAAAAAAAAAAAAAAAAAAAGACGAGAAAATTTAGAATTATTTAACATTGAAATAATTTATAAATTAGATAAGAAAGCATATCAGAAATAAACATTTAAAACAGAATTACCATGGAAGTATAGTTTGATGTCCAGATAATTAGTAATTAGAAATCTGCAGCATTAAGTTTTATGGTAAAGGAGATTTAATCAGTTTAATGTCTGATTGTATTTATTTTATTTTTTTGTGGAACCGGGGATTGAACTCAGTCCCTTGTACTTGCCAAGGAAGCACTTATTCCACTGAGCCATCTCCCCAGCTTTAATGTCTGATTGTAAAAAAGCCACATCAGAGAAGGAAGAATGTACATGAAAGCACTTTGTACAATGCAGTGGAATACTTGAGGGAGGGGCTATAATTATAGGTGGCATGTGGATGAGTCACGGCCATTGACCAATTTGCTCTCTGTGAGAGCTTGAGAGAAAGTTTTCTCTTCATGTGACTCTCCCCAGGCACACTATAGAACTTTGATCTCTTTCTCTGTGGCTCCATAATCTCCTTGTTCAAAAAATTTGGAGCTCACCTGCGTTTCATGATGTTGCAGTACAAGTTCTCCTATGTCCTGAGTCTTCGCTGACCTTGAAAGGCTAGGGCCAAAATGTTGGCTGGCCTTGTGGCTCTTCTGTTTCTCCAACTCTGACTTATGATCTTAGGTTGTTAACCATCCAGAAGAAAAGCTGATTAGTATCCTGCAGTATATGCCATTCGCTTTGCCTTATCTGACTCAATTGATTTTAGTTGTTATACATTTCCTTTTGTATTTCTGCTTTTCGCTTGTTATACTAGGGAGACTATACGATATTTACACATGTGTGTCTGGTTTATTTCACTTATGAGTATATGTTCAAGTGGCATCCACTTCAGTATAAATGCTTCAAACTTAGCATTCTTAATAGCTGAGTAATACTCCATTATATAGAAATTCCACATCTTTTTCAACCATTCTTCATGTGATGGACAACTTGGTTGTTTCCAAGATTTTGCTAGCACACATTGTGCTGCTATAAACATAGGTACACATATATCTTTATGATACAATGTATCCAGATTCTTTGGGAAAATTCCCAGTAGGGGGATAGCCAGCTTGATTGGGATTTCTAGTCTTACTCTTCTGAGGAGTCTCCACACTGACCTCCACAATGGTTGTCTACATTCCCACCAGCAGTGGAGAAGTGTTCCCTTTTCCCCACAAACTCTCCAACATTTGTTGTTGGTTGATTTCCTTATGATAGCCATTCTTTCTGGAGTGAGATGGTATCTCAGTGTTGTTTTTATTTGCATTTCATGAATGGCTAGCGATGTGGAGCATTTTTTCATATATTTATTTGCTTCTTTAATTTCGTCCTCTGAGAAGTGTGTATTCATCTCAGATGTCCATTTCTGAACTGGGTCTTTAAATTTGAGAGCCCTGTTATATCTTAGTTCTTTATATATTCTAGACAGTAGTCCTCTGTCTGATTGCTTATTATTTAGGATTTTTTCAAAATTTATGGGTTGTCTTTTCACTCTGTTGACAATTTCTTTTGACATGCAGAAGCTCCTTAAGAAGAGTTGATCCCAGTTGTTGATTCTTTCAAGTGCTTCCCGTGCGAATATATGTTTGTTCATGAACTCTTTACCTACCCCTATGTCTTCAAGAGTTCCTCCTACTTTCTCTTCCAGGAGATTGAGTGTTTCTGTTTTAATGTT
>PVKA01020208.1:28742-40968 GCA_004027165.1 Ctenomys sociabilis | reverse complement strand
AAAAAAAAAAAAAAAAAAAAAAATGAAAGGCCTACCCGAAGTGTTGAAACCACCCTACACTGAATACTTTATCACCAATTATTTAAAATGTTGAGTTGTTTGATATGCACAAATGACACACACACACACTCAGACACACAGACCTATATATTAAGGAACAAGCAAATACCTGTATTGTATAAAAGCTGAATCATAGGGCCAGGCTGATAGCTTAGCAAACTAAAGCACCTGCTTAGGCAGAGCACAGTGGCCAGGGTTTGATCCCCTGCATGCTGTGCCGGCCCCACCCAGGGTGCACTGAGATGGCCATTGAGACTGGGCCTTGTGACACGCCCCTGTAACTCCAGCACTTGGGAAGCTGAAAACAGGAGAATCACTAAGAGTCTGATCTACATAGTAAGGCTGTGTATACCCTGTAGACACTGTCCTAAATACATAAATTAAAAAAAAAAAGCTGAATCATATTTTTTCAGGTATGACAGAAAAGGTGAAATTAAAATTCACTTATTCTGTCAACAGCATTAAGTACGGGAAGAATTGTTCCCTCTTCTCTTTATCAGGAGCACTTGTACAATGTGACTGTTTCTTCAATTTCTAGCCAATCAATGTACTTCATTCTTAAGTTCATTATATTCTAGGTCCTTGGTTTATGAAAGTCTGGCTTGGTTCTTTGTCTTTCTCAGGTCTCTCTGCATGCTCTGTGACAAATCATTCAGTCTATGCACATTTTCCCCCACTGATATCAGCATTGCTGGATGATCAGTTTAACTTCTATTTTATATTTTTATGGTGACACAGACAAAAATATTCACCTTTCTGTTCAACTGTTGCAATGCTTTTTTTATTTTTGGAATATAGGAACATTGATGCAACCTGATTGATGAATGTGAATACTATGCAAATAAAATTTATTTATGTATTTGTTTATTTATTGACCTTACGATGAAGTGTAACAAAGGGGTCTTTCATCTCTTTTCTTTGTCTGCACTCTTGTGAAACACTACAGTACCCAACTTAACGCCGAATATTTCAGCAAGGCTTACATAATTTTCAGAGTTCATAGGAATCTGCCTCCAGCTAAGGATTCTGTGAAAGATCACAAAGATATTCCCTCACAAATGCTATACTAGGATCTCATTCTTTCATGTAGGGACTCTTCAGAGGGAGGTTCCTCAGATACACAAACCATACATCTTTCCACTGCTAGAGAACGGGTCTTTCTGTATGAACCTGATGGGTTCTGCACATAGAGAACACATGTAGGTAATCTACAACAATCAGCGACCTCTGTTATGAAATACAGGATTTGGCACTTAAAATATAAGAAACCATAATGTAGAAGGATAGGCATGGATTTTACTGTAAAGAAATAAGTTACCTTTGGAATCATCTATACTATGAAACTATGAAAATAATGTTAATCTCTCTCTCTTTCTCTCTCTCTCTCTCTCCCTCTCTCTCTCCACAAGAAGATCTTGCTGTGTAGCTTTGGCTGACCTTGAATTCATATGGAGTCCAAGCTGGCCTGCAACTCATGGCAATCCTCCTGCTCCAGCCTAGGCGTGTGGTGCTTTTAGACACACTGCACCATTCCAAGCTATATTTTACCACTTTTTAGTGAAAAATATACATCGATAATTTAACATAAGTAGAATTAAATTCATTTGAGGAATTTAAATGTTATATATTCTAAATGTATAATCATATAATTTTTTTCATCTTTGTGAGACAGGATCTCACTGTGCAGTTCAGAGTGGCACTGGGCTCACTTTGTAGCCCAGGCTGGTCTTGAACTTGCAAGGATTCTCATGCCTCTTCTTTCCAAGGGCTGGCATATGCCACCATACCCAACTAAAATCTATTTTAAACCCCACATGATACTGTTCTTGGGACATAAGAAACATTCATTTATTATTTGAGATAGTTATACATATAATAATGCCAGAATGTGTCTTGTCAACACCTTGTGCAGACTTCCACACAAATATGCTGATGGCTGGAGTGGAGACCAATGAAATCGCACTGGTCGTTATAACTAATTGACAACCTTCATCTCATCCACACTGTGCTAGGATTGGAGTTTATGGAATGGGGCTTTGAAAGGCAGGCGGCATGGATCTTGTCTTCCTTCCCAGCAAACCATGACAGAGATGCTGCCCATTCACTAGAAGCTCAGAAAGAACCCACGATCTGAAAGGCAAACCCCACGTTCCTCATGTGAAGGGAAAGGCTGGCTATGCAGAACCGAAGCTCCTGGGCTGAGTGGAGCCATCCGTGCCAACTTAGCAGAGCAGCACCAATCTTGTCACTGACAGATCAGCCCAGCTGCAACAAGAGGAACAAGGCTTTTTACAGCTTTTGCAATATGTTCTTGAACAGAATAAAAGCCATACACAATGACACAGCCTCACATGGGTCAGACTCTGGCAGAAGTGTCTTAATCTACTTCACTATGGAGTCAAAATTCCAGGAGGCCAACCTTGAAGACTGAAGCACTTCCTGTCCAAATGCAGGATTTGCAGGCCAAAGAGGCTCTGTATCTCCATCAGCAACGATCACAAGGTCTGTACCTGGTAAGTCTTTAATAAATAGACATCTGTTCATTGTCTGGGAACAAAATGAGATATTAGATAAAGAGCCATGTCAACACCACTTGCTGACATTTGAATTGTGTTTCTGCACGCACCTACAGACATGTGCATGGGACTCTCATTACTTAAATTCTGTATCTTTTGGAGAGTTGTGGATATGAAATACACTGGCATCTGGGAGGGGTACTCAGGCAGCTCTGGAAAAATCATGACACATGAAATCAGCTAACTTAAAGAAACAGCTTTCTCCAGTTTATTTAGTGCTAACTAAGATGGTGCCTGGGGCTTTTGTCTACCTGCATACAGGTAGAAAAACACTGAGTTAGATTGCTCTCCCTAATCATTAAACCTGATTAAGAGGGGTGAATGAATATATTAACCACCTACAAAATTCCAATTTTATATCAAATAGTTTACCAAGGGTATAAAATACCAAGGGTATTGTATTTTATACAATCTTTTATAAATATATCTCAGAGGCCTTGAGGGCAGATTTTGTGATTCTAAAAATGAGGTAAGTGAGGCTCCGCTAAATTGTCTGATTCCAACTCGGACCAACTCTGAAGCCATTACTCACTGGCGTATTTTCCTCCCACCTCAAGCGGAAACTCAGCTGTGTAGCATTCTGTCTCCAGAATGTGACTCAGTGATCATCATTCTGAAATGCACTATTAAGGGCTGGCCAAATAGCTCAGCAGATTAGAGTGTCCGCAAGCAGGTGCAAGGGTCAGGGGTTCAATCCCTGGACCCCCTCATGCTGGCTCCACCTCCAGGGTGTGCTGAGAAGGTGACTGAGACTGGGTGTGGTGACATGCTGCCTATAATCCCAACTCTTGGGAGCTGTATACAGGTGGATCACTACGAGCCCGATCTCGTAGTGAGACCCTGACCACCCTGTAGACCCTTCCCTACAAAATACAAAAAAAGAAATGCACTGTTATTATAAATATTCCACTTATATACTTCCTGCCACCTAACTGCTTCACTGTGGACTGAGGTTTTGGAAGCCTGCAAACTCAGCAGCTCCTCTGTATTCCCACAAAAAGTCCAGATGGCAAGATCTTCTGTGCATATCCAGTGCTAGAAGATTTGGGTCGCTATACATTGTTGTCTTCCAACAATGTGATATCATACCTTCTATGGAGTGGTCGATTATCTAATCACACACAAGGCCCTCTGCACACATACATGCACACAGATGCATGTGTAACCAAGAAGGTACCACAGAAGCTGTCAAGAAGAATTATCATAGTCCACACATTTGGAAAAACAGCCAGACTACAAAAACACAAACCCTGAACATCCATGATAAAAGAACGATTCATTCTCCATAATCAATTTCATTTGAAATCCTATCAAGGGTACCGATTCATTTTGTCTTGTACTTTATAAGAAGTCATCAGCACAACCCCTTACATTTCCACAGATGACTACAGATAACATTTGATCACAATATTTGATCACAAACCTCAGGACAGCGCCAGGAGTTAAGAATGTGCATTTCCAACCTGTATTGGAGGAATTCAGTGTTCTGAGCCTTTGAGCGGCTCACAGATCTTCAGACAGCACTGTCAATGGTTCACTGGCATCTTCCAATGTTCAGTCTAAGTCTGCCTTCTCTTTTGATTGCAAACTCATCCCCTAATGTTGTTCGCGCGCTTTTACATGTGACTTCTCATGATCCCCAGTGGCAAAGCAGATAATTGAGTAAATTGATTGAGTTTATCACAAAGCCTATTCACATAGCAATTAATCGTTTTTTCTTTGGTAACCTTTGGGGACCCTGAGAAGTCATTTTTATCTGACAGAACCAACACCAGGGCCTCACAAAATATCTTTGATGCTTGCTTGGAGAGCATGTCTCCTTCATCCCAAGGGTCTGCATGTCTGGCAGGCAGTGGACATTCTCAGCCTTTTCCTCCTTGTTCCTGTCACCTCATACCTCAACACCTGAACTTCTTGCCAAGTAACTTAGCTCTAGGCTGTTGTAGTGATGCAGCAAACAGCACTTCAAGTACAGTGCACCTGGTGTACAACACACACACACACACACACACACACACACACACACACACACACACAGGCACAGTCTCCAGAGCTGCAGCTTTCAAAGGCGCTTTCTACAAGTGAATTTCCTAAGTCCTCCTGTCTTCCTTTAAAGGTTCTCTTTCCAGCAGTCAGTTTGGTTTGTTGCAGAGGGAAAGAGCTATTCATGTGTTAAGTGTCCTGGTCTTAAAAGAAAAGGGAAACAAACTGGAGAAGGTTGAGCTGCTTGGCTGACTTGAGTGGAATCCCAGAGAAAGACCTGCCAAATGCTTAGAATTGGGTAAAGAAGAAACTGCAATTTCTTTTATCCTCCCCAGTGAACATCAAGCAGCCACCAATTCATTCTTCTCTACTGTAACCACATACATATTTCCTCCAGTAACTTCAGCCTCTTCACTGGCAACCCCTGCATGTCACCCCTACTGGAATGTGAGTTCTGTATCTCCCTACTGCATTTCTTTTTTGAAAACCAACACTGTGAACGCTCAAAACACTCTCCATCACAAAACAAAGCTTGAAAAAGACACAACAAAATAAGCCACAGATCCGAAGCTAGATCTAAACAAAAGGTGTTTATTAGTGCTGTGACCTGCGCTCAGGAGAATGAGGCGAAGTTAGAGTAGCACAAGAACCATCAGGAACTCTTGAGCAGCACAACAGTTCTGCTCAAGGCATGTGCTGGCAACAGAGAATCCTGAGTTGGCACACAAGCCTATCTATTAGCTTAAAATAAGTGATAATGAAAGTGTTGCTATAGCTAGAAGATTCACTCATTATTATTATTAAATCTCAAATGCACAAAAGCCAAGATGTTATCTTTTTTCTTCTTGAGATGGTGCTGAGAACAATCCATGCAATTAATTTCTTCCCAACATCACGAGTCTAAATATATTCTGTTTTAAAACTATTCTCTTTCTGGTTGAGAATGTGAAAGGGAGGAAGATAATGTTGAAAATTTAATATCTTTGATGGAAAGAGGTACTTATTTGTCAAGTTCAAGAGTGAAAAAAGAAAAGAAAAGAAAAGAAAAAAGCATTGGTCAAAGTGTTTCTCTTTATTCAGAGCAGTCCTAATGCAAAACAAATGACCTGAAAATGTCCCACCTTCCTTGGATTAGCAATCAATGCTGCAGTTAGCCAACAGCTGGTCAATTGAACGAAGGCTAATTTCTCTCTGAATTTGGGGACCTCCAGTACCAGGGAGTTTCTTAATATGAGCAGGAACCATTTAACCTCAAAACAGTAAACTTAGTCCTCCTTTTTCATATATTCACCCTTGCCTTCCAGTTTTGTGGTTACACACCAGCTTATATTTTTCATGAAGAAAGCGAATTCTTATTTGATGTTTCTCCTATAAGCAAGTCATTGAAAAACTTCCTTGCATGGCACTGGGTGTTGTGACTGGGATCTATGGGGAACACATGAAAATATCCTGATCAGAATATAGTTGATAAGAAAGTCATGTGATAAATTCTACCTTTTAGGGAGTTTTCCCATAGTATTTGTATCAAGAGGACAGTATTGAGCTGTCAGTCACAAGACTGAGTGGGGGTGGGAATACCATTTAACAGTTTCCTCTGGACCCCTTTTTAACTGCTGTTTCACATCATCACACAAAAGTCATTAGATAGTTGGACACATTGGGGATTATTTGATTTCTTTTCTTTTCTTTTGGTAGTTTCCTTTGTGGAGAAAGAGGAGTACCAATATTTGTGTATGATGTCTGACATCTCGCAAGTTGTATGATAAATCTCTGACCCAGTCAATAACCTCTGAGTAAATTTCCTCTGTTGCAATCTGCACCTGCCTTCTCCTAAACACGGACATCGATACTTGCAGTCCATCACCAAGGCATGCCATTGTCCACCTGCTTGGTATGTGTACCTGTCTGTCATCTTTAGCATGAATGTGTTCACAGTGACAGAGCCAGCTGGCTTAAATTCCATGAAAAAAAAAAAAAAAGCACCATTCCTTTTAGGACAAACTATCCATTATGCATTGGCTGAGGAATACTAACCTCCTGCTACTTCCACTTGGAGTTTCAGCATTTTAGAAATTTATGTACAAGTTATTCTCACTTCTTGGGGGGCAACTAAATAATGTCAGTGCAGAGATCAAAATTCACATATAGAAACCCAGACACTGTCACCATAAGAAGGTACTTTGATTTAATTAAAGAATCATTAGATCAGAACAGGTAAAATATGATCTGCATTTCACTCAGAAGGAGAAGAGGGGAGAAAATTGAGGGGTCATATAGACAGGAAGAAACCTGAAAGAGACCAAATTCAAGACCTTTGAGGAAGTCACCTGCATGCTAATACTGCTGGCTTTTACAGCCAAGAGACAATTAAGAGCAATTTGCAGCTACCCTCCCTCCCCTGGGGATGGAGTCAGGGATGAGGACGTTAAAATGACAGACGCTAGGCTTAATCAGAGGACACTGCATTCAGAAAGGTTAATGAGATGCAATCTCGAGAGAATCAGAGCAAAAAACTGAGTTTCAAAATACTAAACAATTTCCACTTTGTTCTCATTTGCTCCAATTAAGAGCTGTTGAAGCAGCCTCTCTTTATGCCACAGATTCGCTCTCCGGAGCAGCTATAACTACTTAAGAAAAAAAAAAAAAAAAAGAAAAAAGAAAAAGGCCACGGAGGGGGGATTCTACTATTAAGTTATCACAAAAGTCCAGGTTATCTGCCAACCCCCACATCCTCTCTGGGCAGACTGACTTTTGCCTGTAAGTCAGAGAGTGCCAGTAGCTCTTTAGATTGATTTTCCTCTCAGATTTAGTGATTTATTTCAAGAAAGGGGAACGTTGGAATCCCCAGCCCCCTCCGATTTCATCCATCCAGTATTCACTAAGAAAATGTCAGAGGAATGGGAGAGATACAACGCGGCATGAGGGATGGAGAGAGGATGGCTTTGGAAGTGGAAGTAATCTGTTGGCATAAGAATAACCCCCAAATACCCCACACGGAGTTCTCCCCAGCATCACAGTCAGTAGGATATGCTTCTAAACTGCACAGGGCTCCCAAAAACAAACAGGAAGGCGCACACATTGCAAGAAAGCAAGAGCTAAGACCCAAGTCGTCTCAAGACTTACCTTTCTGATGGCTTCTCAAAGTTCACCCGGGGAAACTGAAAATCCTCTAGCTCTTCGTGCGCCACTGTATTTTCTTTTCCTCTCCTTATTTTTTAAGTCACAGAGGAGCAAAATTTTCAGTTCTCACAGGTTCCATTTATCTAATTTTTCCAGCAACAGCAAAAAACGTGTCCAAGGGACTCCGCCAAAAAGTAAGCCAAAAACTCATCAAAGGCAAAAGGAGAAAGGCAGAGCAGGGAGGGCGGGGGTGGCGAGAGGTGGGGGCCACAGACGTGAGCCCATGTGCCCCGAGATGATTTTCACGCTGTAGAAATCTCTTACTGTACATACACCTGCTTTGGTTGTCACACACACACACACACACACACACACACACACACACACACTAGGGACCCATACACATTCCCTCTCACGCAAAGGCAGGCACCTGCCCTAACACACAGGGGCACACACACACACACAAGCACACACACACACACACGCAAGTACTCACACAAACACTCGCACAAGCCCGTGTGATGAAAACTGTCAGTAGTAACCTCGGAGATATGCTGTGTGCTGCAGATGGCCCGGCTTGCCGTTACCTTCCCAGGTCTGTGGACGATCAAAAGAACATCCAAAATCAAGAGGGTCCCCGGGGCTGGATAGATTCCGGATCCCGCTCTCCCAGGCAGAAGCGTCAAGTCAAGAGCGGGTCAATCGGCAGAGGCGTCTGCTAGCGGGGTTCCCGGGATTATGGCAAGGTTATTAATCTTTATGTGCTGCATCCCCCACCCCCAACACTCAGCAGCCTGCATTGAGCCGACTGCCAGAGCCCTGTCTGTCCCTGTTCTACTGCATTTTGCTCAGCCCTCTGATGCTGCGAGTGAGGCACAGCGGAGGCAAGAATACTAATAAGGTGGTTAGCTACAGCTTCTTCAAGGCAGCCGGCGTGCAGTACAGTAAATGCGCGCTTCCCGGTGCTCTGTGTGTCGCTGCGTGTCTGCAGGAGGACACTGGATTCATCTCTGGCAAGAAGGCGAGGTGGGGTGGAGGGTGCTTGTGAGGGCTGTGTGGTGTGTAACGGCGCTGTCTGTGACAGTATTTTACTTGGGATAAGGAGGTGGGTAATGTTTTACAAGCTGAGAGAGAGAGAGAGAGAGAGAGAGAGAGAGAGAGAGAGAGAGAGAGAGAAAGAGAGAGATCCTGACAGATGAATTAGTTTTATAAATAGGTTCCAAAGAGACAAAGGGAAATTTTTAACATGCTGCTGCTCTGGCTGTTAAATGGAAATACAAAGCAATTTCAAAACGCAGCTCTAGTCTATCAATCTTACAGCTGGCAACAAGTATCTGCATTTGCCTGGGTGGACTGATGCTACAAGAATTTCCGGTGATGTCAAAAGTTTGCTCCTGGTTCTGTTGCACAGTCAGGGACCCCCTGAGCCTATATACCTATGTGCAGTTCACTCATTTAAAGTGAGGATTTACACTCTAACCATGCACAGTTTTAATTTGATGTAGTTTAAATCGTATTTATCAAATTGCAAAGAATAGTGTCAGTGGGGAGACTGGTAGAAAATAATCTATTAGTTAACATTAAAATATATGATACTCATAACTGGAGTGAGTTTAAAGTTTTCCAGGAAAAAGAAAAAAATTTTACCTCCTTCGGTTCCAGTGAAATAAGAAGTATGCAGGATATGCTAAATGAGTAATTCTTCAGAGTTTGGGATACTAATTTTCCTCTCCCATGATTGAGGTTCATATTTTGATACCTCCTTCTTTAGATAAGGTTACGCACCAAGTTCCTAAATATGAATTAGTTTTATTTGAAAAAGCATTGAGCAGTTAAGTAAGGCAGTTGTGCCTAAATTATAGGACACTGTAATACCAGACAGGGCCAGTGGGTGTCACAAAAAAAAGATACAAAAAAAAAATTCCACTAAAAACTGTAAACATTTGATCTCATTCAGTAAACACAGATTTCATATAATCAATGGTATTCACCTAAAACATCAATTTTATAAATGCTGATGGTGCATATAAGAACTTGGAGGATAGCTGGCTATTGTATTTTTTCCAAATGTGTCTCTCAAATCACCACTTTATATAACTCTGGTAGGCTATCTATTATTAATACAGGAAAAATGTTATGCTGATAATTAATATTAGAATTTTATCTCTGATGACTTTTTCATTCAATACAGTGTAAAATCCAGCATCTTCTTAATAAACAAATACAGGATTAAACTCCAAAACAGAGTGAGCCAAATAGTTCAGCAGATTAAACCTCCTGCAAGCAGGTGCAAGGGCTGGCGGTTCCATCCCAGGGCTTGCAGTGCAGGCCCCGCCCCCAGGGTGTGCTGAGACACCGATTGAGACTGGGTATGGTGGCACACGCCTGTAATCCCAGCACTTGGGAGGCTGTAAACAGGAGGATCGCTATGAGTCTGATCTAATAGTGAGACCCTGAACACCCTGTAGACCTTTCCCTAAAATACAAGGGAAAAAAAACCCAAAAAACTGCAAAACAGGTTAGTAGAGGAAGTAATTGAATAATGGGAATTAATACATAAATGTACAGTCAGCATTTGAAACCGTAATTCTGTTTCATCTTGATCACATCTATAAAATCAGCTTGAAAGAACACTTGGGAGTTAAAATTCCTAATAATGTACTAATAATTTTGGTGGGCCCTTACACTTCCCATTTGTTTACTTATTGGCGCTAGGAAGGGGACCCACAGTTTCCTCCGTCGTAAACACATACGCTAGCAGCAGTGTAGAGTCCCGGCCCCAGCGGTAATGGGTAAAAGCCTTAGATGTATCTGCAGTATGATTGGAGCCTTTGTTTATGCAATGCCAAGCAAGCACCCCCAATTTTCCAGTTCTAATTGACTGCAAAGGAATATAACTTCGAAAGCTGGGATTTGAAATTTGGAGAGAAGATGGCTTCAGATGTCACTGTTTTCTCAAGGGGAGGATGAGTATAACCACTTTATCAGGCATACACACACACACTCACACACACACACACACACACACACACATACACACACTTGAAGGCAGAACACTGATACCTACATAAGGTTATTATGAGGCCTTGAATGAATTTATTTTTATTACATGTTAGCTCATTTCCAAACACACAGTCTGCAGTTTATTCTGGATGTCTGTGCCATTTAACTGATCTATGTATCGATAGTTTCTATATTATCTCTCCTCTGGTGGACCACCACATAGAACAGACAGAATAAGTCCAGATTCCTGGTGCTGAGAGACATGTTTTAAAACTTAATTCTGCAAACAGTGGTTTTGATTTTGTTTCTGTGAGTACGTAGGTGTGTAACACTTGGGCAATCCTTAGCCATTTACCGTATCATCCGGGATTGCATCTGTCAGTCTGCTCACTTGAAGACTTATGGAAGAAGAAATTTACTTTCTTGACAGTACGATTCTGAACTCAAATAGAATATGCAGTAAGAAAATCCAATTGTAGCTCACTGCTTCTATGTCTACTTGTTCTAAAACCGACAATACCACTAGATACTGAACAAAGCACGCTGCCAATAAAGGCACTGGATATCTCCGCCTCCTCAATTAAAGGGTTGAAACCCCAAGTCCCAGCAGTGGGATAATGTTTGGAGTCAAAATGATGGGATTTAGGGCAAATGACTGCAAAAGATGATGCAGCTGCATTTGACAGAACAGCAGAATCAGGAAGCTCGTTTTGGACTTCCTCTTGCCCCTCCAACCATAAAAACTACTTGACTATTCCCTCACTGTGGTCATGAAGCCATCATACCAGAGGTCCCTGACCTGACTCCAACTAGCAGAAATAGAACAGCTTATTTTTAAAGACTCAGAGGTACCAGGAGAAATCTGGTCCACAGGTCTTTCTAAATTCCCCCCAGCTGACCATCTACCCACTGAACAACGACACAACTACCCAATTTTATCCAATCTAAGCATAACATATATAGGGTTGCCTGCTTGTAGTCCTCACCAAGGGCTCCAAAGAAAAGCTAGAATAAATCTGTCTGAACGTTTTTCTACTCTTAATTTCTCTTTTGTGATAGGGCCTTCAGGTGTAAGCTTGATGACAGGTGAAGAAAATTTTAATTGATCTTTCTCACAGGTGTCTTTGGGAGGTTATTAATTTGTAAGAATAGAAACCTCATAATTAGTGTTCTTATAAGAGGAAACTTCTTCCTATCGCCTCTCCTCTGTCTTCCTCTCTCCTCTCCCTTTTCCTCTTGTTTCATCCCTCCCTCTCTCTCTCTCTCCCCTCTTGCTGCTTCCCTCCTTCCTTTTCCTTTTTGAGAATATATAAAGAAGGAGGAATCTATCTTAAACCACGATAAAGTGTCTCACTTAGTTGGCAAGTGACAATTGAAATCTGAACTTGTATACTTCAGAAATATAGTATATATATATATATATATATATATATATATATATATATATATATATATATATATATATATATATATATATATATATA
>PVKA01020208.1:11337-28642 GCA_004027165.1 Ctenomys sociabilis | reverse complement strand
AAATTAGTAGTCTTGTGATTGTCATGTTAAATGGCATGATATTGAGTTTCTTGGCTATTGATTATTGAACAATTATTACCTATTGCATAAATCACTATCAAAGGAAAGGTATAACGAGGATTTCAGTTTTATACAAATTCTTTCTACATCTTTTGAAAATATGTGTAAGGTAGAAAATATGAATTACAAAGTTCAAAAGATTGTCTGACCCTCATTCAACTTAAAAACTGGGATAAAGTAATCATTTGTATGTTAAAACTGAAAATAATGTTATTTTTAAGTGAGGTTTCTGGTTTATATTAAGTATATGTTTTTTTTCTTTTTCTGAGAAAGTTTCCATCATTATAGACCCCTGTAAATTGAAACATACAGAAATTTGGAATATTTCTGAGCCTTTTTCTCTCTCTTGATTACAAGAAAAGAATCCTCCCCTGCAAGAATTACTTATCACATCTCAACTTTTAAAAAGTCTGCAAGAAATCTGGGTCTGCTGAGAAGTATGTTTCATCAAAGGCAAAGATACACACCTAATCCACATTGATAGCATGTTCTAAATTCCCTTGGGAAAACAAGCCATTAACTATGCAGTATGGCAGCAGATAAATGATTGACTTTCGCATGGATGTGCTTTATTCTGGCAAGTTTGTTTCATATCAAGGATGAAAAAATTGCACTCCTAGCAGTGCGAGAAAGTTCTTATTAGAAACCCTAAAATTTCAGCATCAGGTTTCATTGACACAGAGCTGACAGAGAGCATGGGCCCTCCGCATCTATGAGAAGATGCAAGAGCAGGAGTGGGAGACCACCTTCCTGTTCTCTCCTCCCTGGCCTACTGGACAATTAGTCTGCTTACAATCATGGTAGTCCATTGGAGTTTACTATCCTGAAACATCACATTCTATTATTTTGTCTCAGTAAATTTTTTTAAGTACACAGTGAGTCTAGCTTGGTTCTTTATTTAAAAGGTTTTAATCCATTATTAAGAGTTAGGAATCATTTTGTTCTTCGAACTACTTAGCCTTGGCATTCACACCTAGAAATTGCAAGGTTAGATAAGTCCTCTGCAAATGGAGAGCCATTTGTACTCGTTTTTCCCTAAAAGATCAAATTAGACCTTTACAATTACAGCACTTACTTTCAGACACCAAAAGAAGAATTATACAGTCCTAGTGAACACATACTGCCTTCTACTGTAGGCAGAATAGGTACCTTTGATGGACCTCTTCTTATGTCATTTCAGTAGAGAATGCTTAAGACACCTCCTTTCAGACAGCAACATCTAGATATTTTTGTTGTTCTGGATGGAAATGTGGTGTGTATAACTTCACCTCAGGAAATAACGTAGCATGCTAAACGATTCTGCTCTCTACAGCCTCGGCCTTTAAGTAGACTGACAACAGCCCCTGCACAGGTAGTGAATTTTTGGTGGAGTTTAATAATAATAAATAATAATAAACTCTATAATTAAGTATTCATTTCGAAAACATTCAGAAGTTTGGCTTATGTTAACATAGTAATGTTAGCATTCTGTGCATTAGTGCTAATATTTCATTGACTGTTTGCTAGATAGTAATAATTATTTATTATTTCTCAATACCTATAGGATCCATCATGACCCTCCCTTTTTCTTTCTGACATTAAAATTGTGTGTATTTTTCTTATTGGTCCAGCTAGTGCTTATCAATTTAATCTTATCTAAGAGCCGATTTTTTCTTCAGTTAATTTTCTATTTGTTCTTTGCTTTACTCATTCTGCATATCTTCATTAATTCTTTGCCCTGTACTTTAATTTTTCTTGTTCTTTCTTTCTTTCTTAAAATAAATGGTTCTGGTTATTTGTTTGAAACCATTATTTCTTAATGAAATTTTTATTGCATTATATTTGCATCTGAAAACTGGTTGTTTGGAAGTTAGAAAATCCCAATAGGTGTTTTCCTTCTGGTTAATGTGGGCTTTAAAATTTTTCTTGGCGTTCTGTTTTTCAATCCATAATTTTAAGTGTTTTATTTAATATTTAAGTATCTGGGAACTTTTGGAAATGCTCTTTGTTATCATCTTCTCATATAAATTTTATTGTGACCTGAAAGTATTCTTTCTATGATTTGATTTTATTAAATTTATGGAGATTTATTTTATGGTTCAGAATATGGCCTAATGAGGTATATATTCTCTGTCTTTGAAAATAATGTGTCGGGGCTGGGGAAATGGCTCAGTAGAATAAGCACTTGCCTGGCAAGAGCAAGGCCCTGAGTTCAATCCCTGGCTCTGCAAAATAATAATAAAATAAAAATAAAAAATAAATAAAATACAATATAAAGATCATGTATAGCCCAATCCTGCAGTATGGATGATTCTATAAATTTTAATTATGACATTTTTGCAATGTATTAATCGTAACTGTCCTACTAACCAGTTTTGAAACTATCTCATTGCCATTATTTTCTCAATAAAATTAATACTAAAATAATAATAATTGTGACATTTTGTTTGATAATGTGAGTTATTTTGTCTGTAGTATTACTGATTTTTCATTCTTCTTACTTTATTAGCAAAATGATAAACTATAATTATAAATGATAATTAAGTACTCACTTTCCTTGCTTTGCTTCACTTATGTCAAAGCTGTTATTACACAATGGAATAGATATTGAAGATTTAATATGCTCACTTTTTTACCCATTATAGTCATGAAATGATTGCCTTTATAATTGCTAACATTTTGTGTTTAGTTTGTCTTGTGTTAATATAGTAATGTTAGCATACTTTGGATTAGTACTAGCAGCCTATAGTTAATATACATAGTATACTATGTATGCTATACATAGTACAACATATACATATGTAATATATTATATACATGTATATATAATTTTTTGCCATTGAAAATGAACTCTGCACCTTCACAATAAACTGCATGCCTAGCTTTTTTAACAAGATTTGAAGCAGTCACTATGTCTTACTGACTCACTAAGTGGTCCATTCTTGGCCAAGGAGGTAGCTCAGCAGTCTAGATGCCTCCTGGGCAAGCATTCCCCAGTACCATATATCATGCCGATCCATGCTGTGCGCATCACCAAACCTGGGAGTGGTGGTGCACACCTGTAATCCTAGGACTGGGGAGGCTGAGACGGGAGGATCACATTGAGTTAACTGCGCACCAAGACCATGTACCAAATACAAAAATATATAAAAGATTAGAAGTAATAATGAATGGTTCGCGCTAAACTTGAAATCCTCCTGCCACAGCCTCCACAATTGTCAAATTACAGAATATAACAACATGCCCAGCTGCATGTTTTAATATTAATCCTAGTTCTGTCTTTCTTTAAAGAACTTTTCTCTCAATCCATATATACTTATTTGGGCTCATCTACCCAAATTATGATTTAATTAGTTCTGGTTGGGCAATTTAAATTTGTTATGATTATTGGTAAGGTTGAGTTAGTAGGTAGTCACTTGCTTCTGCTGATTTTATTTATTTATTTATTTATTTATTTATTTATTCATTCATTCATTTAGTTAGTAGTTTTAAATACTAAATACCTCTTAAGGAAGGGTCTGCAGGGTGTTCAAGGTCTCACTACTAGATCAGACTCGGCGTGATCCTCCTGTTTACAGCCTTCCAAGAGCTGAGGTTACAGGCGCATGCCACCGCGCCCAGTCTCAATTGCATCTGCGCATGCCCTGGGGGGAGGGGGCTGGGGCTGGCACAGCAGGCCTGGAGATCGAACCCCAGCCCCTGCTCCTGCGTGCAGGTGCTGTAATCCTGCTTATTGATTTTATCTGTTGTTTTCATCCTTAACTAATTTTTCTACTTTTTGAAAGTTTTTTTTTTCCCCCCTCTGTTCTTTTTTGATATGTGATCTTGTTCTGTTGCTCAAACTGTCCCTGAACTCCTGGGCCCAAACAATTCTGCTTCACTTTGCAGGTGCTAGGCTATGGCTATCGGTTATCACATCCCAGCATTAAACCTACTTGATAAATATATATTTACTCAGTTGCTTTATTTGGCTAAGTCTTTCTTTCATTCCTTTTTAGAGGAATGTTAGTTGCTTTTTGACTCATGGAATATACTTTTAAATAGTCATATACTACATTCTAATAATATTGTATCACTGCATCTAAGGTAGAAATATACAACAGAATGCAATCACTTCCTATCTCCTGTTCTCTATGTTACTATTATCAAACATTTCATTTCTCCCTATGTTACGAATTCAATGATACATCCCTACTATTTTTCTATAAACAACCAATCTATATTTTAACGTGAGAACAATCTTAGTTACTTACTTCTCTTAATTTCCATCTCCAGTTTATTCATATGTACAGAAAAATAAATCTGTCTAGAATCTTTTTGGTTCTACCTGAAGGATTTCCTTTAAAATAGTTTGAAACTTCCAGTAAATAATTGTTAGATTTTGTGTGTCTGAAGGAGTGTTTGGTCTTCTTCTTTCATTGTTTCCAAAAAAGAAATAATGGTTTTCTTTGTATCTTTGTGTGTGATTATCTTTGGATTCCTATGATTTACATTTCACATATCATTTTATATTTTATAATTTTAATCACTTGAAAAATTTTAGCATTATTTGTTGGCATCAGTTTACTATCCTCTTGTTTATGGTGATTTAAAATTACCATGTGAAATCACTTTCTATTTTTTTCTTGTCCTGTATTTCATTGATATTCTGCTCTGATTTTTTTCTATGTTATATTTTATATAATTTCTTATGGACATATCTTCAAGTACACTAATCTTTCTTCTATATTATTAAATGTTCTTTATTCCAATTAATTTATTTTTAAAAAATCTCTGGTACTGTAGCTTTTCTATATAGAAATACATTTTCAATATTACAATATATCATCTGAATATTTTGTTTTTATCTTTCTTGAAAATAAGAAATAAAATTTACATTTATTTTTACATTATAATTAAAATGATTTACATTTTAATTTCCTTGCCTACTAAGTTTTTTTTTGCATTATTTTTAGATAGGTTTCAGTTGATGTATTTCACCCCTTTATGATGAGGTATAATTTATTATTTCAATTATATGCCTGATAATTTTTATTGTATGTTAAACTTTTTAAATATTTTATCATTGTGTGGTGATACTTGAAAAATTATCTTAGGGCTTTTTTTTTCTGGAAAACAGTTACCACGTGTGGTCATTGATACATTGTATGAATTTGAGGATTCCTAGCTTTAGCTGGACCAGCACAGGGACTCCAAGCACTAGTGTGCAGGGACCACCCTAGAGTGACACTGTGCTTGAAGTGAATATAGAAGGATTTATTTTTTTCTTTTTCTTTCCTTTTTTTCTTGAGGAACCAGGGATTGAACTTAGGCCCTTGTGCTTGCCAGGGAACCGCTTATTCCACTGAGCCATCTCCCGGCCCTATAAAGGGACTGAGTAAGGCTTCTGCACAACTCCGGTGGAGGAGCCCGATCGTTGCAGCCCTGCCACTTCGGAGGAGCTCAGTCTCTGCAGCAGCCACCGCCACTTCCTTGGCAGATCTCCAGTCGTCACAATCCGTCTTGCAGTCAGTGGGAAAGGAAGAGAGAGGGGCTTGACAGACGCCGCAGCTGCTTCTGCTCCTCTGCTCTTCGTTTTTTTCTGCTGCCATGAACTGTTGCTCTCTGCCGTGTGCCTCTCTACCTGGGAGCCAGGAGAGTATAGACTGAAACCTGCACAAACTGTGAGCTAAACAAACCTCTTTCTTAAATTTTGAGTGTTGGGTATTTTGTTCCAGCAATGAGCAAAAAATAACTCAGACAAAAAGAGTTTTAGGTTTTTTTGTTGTTTGCATATTTCTTCATTACTTAAGATCAGACTCATGTAGGAATATCTGCTTGTCAACTTTACTTATGGCCCTAATTTTTTTATTTTTTTATTTATTTGGGGTTTTTTTTTTGTATTTTAGGAAAGGGTCTACAGAGTGTTACTTCTAGGTCAGGTTCAAATGATACACCTGTTTACAGACCCCCAAGACCCGGAATTAGAACTGTGCACCACCACAACCAGTCCCAATTGCCATCTCAGCGCATCCTGCGTGCGGGGCCAGCACGGCAGGCCCTGGGATTGAACCCCATTCCCTGGGCCTGCTTGAAGGCCCTTTAATCTGCTGAGCTATGTGGTTATAGCCCTATTTATTAGGTTTTTTTCAGCCTGAATAGAAAGAAAGCACTATGCCACTGAGCTAAAGCCATGGCAGAGGTGATTTCACCCTTGAGGAGCCAATAAACTAGCAAACACATTTACACAGAAATATCTCAGAACAGTGGTGGTGAACCAATGGCATGCGTGCTGCAGCGGGAGGCTTTTTAATCAATGAAAGCTCTCAAGGGTTCACCACCGCTGCCTTAGATGGTTCAAGAGACGTGAGCAAAATCAAAGTTGTAAAAAAAAAGAAATCCAAGTTGTTATATAGTGAATGTGAGGAGCCAGGGAACTGTGTTATCCAGTGTAGTCAATTCTAGCCTGCTCTCCTCTGTATAAGAATACCTAAATGGTGAAGAAGTAGCTATGTGAAAATCTTGGACAACTATATTCCAGGCAGAAGGAAGAACAAATAGGAAAAGCTAAAGCTTAACTTTCCACAAAAAAGGATCTCTTTTAATTGCATTGTTTCTTTCATGTTTCTGTCTCTTGTTATGCAATGTGGACCCATAAAATTTGGAAAGTCACTTAACTCATCATTGTTTGTGGATAAATGCTCAAAAAGCACTTTACAGAGAATGCTTTCAGTATCATTACCTTCCCAAAATGATGCTGGCTAAATAATTTATTTATTTATTTATTGCCCCTTACTCTCCGAGCCAAACAAGTTTTGTTGTGAGAACAAAACAAAGGTAACAGCTACCTGTTCCCATAGGTAGCTGTCGTCTTCTTTTGAATGTAGGTAAAAAGGTTCATTCCATTGTATTCATTCAAAGTATTGACCTAGAAAATATTGAAAATAGCACAGTCTTTAAAAATATTCAGGCTGGGGAGATAGGTCAGCAGTCAAAACACCTGCACGGCAAGCACAAAGACCCGAGTTCTGTCCTTAGTACCCCATGCCATTCAGCCCCAGTACCAGGCATGGTGGCACACACCTGTAATCCCAGTGCTGGGAAGGCTGAGAAAGGAGGATCAGTGCGTACAAGCTGAGTAGTAAGAACTTGTACAAAATAAATTAATTAAAAATATTCATTACATTTCTTATTCTTTTTTTGTATATATGTTGTAACATCACATCTTATTTTGGAGAGATACAGAAACAAAGTTTTATCATGGTGTCAGCAAGCAGGGAGCTAGGGATATCTGGTTACATTCCTAGTAATAACCAAACCCTCTGTGAAGAAATCTGTACATTTATGTTTCCAAAGAAACAATAATTTTGTTCATCATCAAATTCTGCATAAAGGCTTGACTAAGTGAAAGATTAAGTATGTTAAGCATGTACTTCTATATAACCTAATATTTTCCTTCATTCAAATACCAAAATTTGAAGTGATCTAAGTTTACTTCTTGTATGTAAGGAATCTGAAAAAGTAGCACCTTACTTTTTTAAAGTTCATGCAGATTTAAGAACACATTTCTACATTAAAAAGTGATTTCTGACTCTTAGAGCCAACTTTTTCAAAGATGCACTATTCAAGAGTATCAGGGTTCAGTTTATATTCTATCATGAACTGAACTATTTCCATAAGACTGAACACTTAAGCACAAAGATACTCTGGATTGGGTGGCTATTTAAATCTTACAGAGACAAAAAAAGTACATATCTCTTTAAAAGAAAGTATTACATTCAACTATTGGAATTCAAGGTTGTCTTTAGTTTTTTTCTTCTCTGTAAGAAAGAGAATGTACATTTAAGGCCAGGAAGCATAGATAAAAGGAGCTTTGTATGGACTTAGACAACACACTTTCTGCAGTTTTTCTTCTTAAGGATTTCTCTCCATTAAACTTTTCCTGAGGTATTGGAGGTGGCTCAAGTGGGAGAAAAAGACCACTGCTACTTATTCAGCCATGCCATCCCCTGGGCAACTGTCTACCAGCTCTGGTGAGGGCACAGGCAGCACTCATGTCTTCTTTTTCTTGGTATCCTTCCCATGCTGACTCCTTTTGTAGCTTCTCTTCCCTACAGTGGAGGGGCCAATTAAACCAGACAATATAATTTAATATAGAAGTTTTCCCCAAAGTGTAGGTAGTGAAATAATACGCTGCCTGACTCTTCCAGAATAATTCACTGAGGCTTAGGAGAAGGGGCTTCTTGATAGAGTTTGGCATTGAAGTGTAATAATTTTAAGAAATCTGCCCAACCTCATTCAACTATGAGATAGCAGAAGAGGTGGTATAAATAAATAAATATATATATATATATACACACATATATACATATAATTGAAATATATATATTCATAAATATTTATAAATATTAATTATTGTATATTAATTATTTTAGTTAATTATATATATTTATAAATATTTTATATATTAATTATATATAAAAAGTACTACCTTCTGCCATCACCTTCTTCTCTTCCTTCCTCTTTCCTAGCCACCTCCTTCCCCTCTTCTTCTCTGTCACCCACCTTTTACTTCTCACCTCTCCTCTTTTATCTACTCCTTTTCTTCACTCCTTCTGTTTCTATCTCTGTCTCTGTCTGTCTCCATCTCAGTGTCTGTCTGTCTGTCTCTCTCTCTCTCTTTGTGGGTCTGTGTCTGTCTGTCTGTCTCTCTCCCAGACAATTATTTAGCCAACAGTTTGTTCTCAACTTCCTTCTAAATTCCTAAAAACCCCAAATTAAATATTGTCAGTCTTTCTTCCAACAGCAATCTTTGGTGCTATGATTATGATCTTTCTGTTATTTTAAGTGACAAATGTAGATTTTTTCCTATGAAACTTTGTTCAATAATTCTTAATTGAAGAATACAAGTAAATTATAATTTTCCATGATATAGTAGACCAATAAATTCTAAGTACATCATTCTTTCTGGTGAATATTTCAGAGTGAAAAAGAATTAGCAAGAGCTTCACAGATTTAAATATGTGATTTTCATACAGTTTGGTTTTGATTTTTAGCAAATCAGAGAGGAATCACTTTCCCATCCCCAAATTGTATGCATAGATAAATCTCTGTTTATTGCAAATATCATTTTCTGCATTTTATTTTATAAAGTCCCTTATCTAGTTTGTTGATTTTGTAGCTTTTCAAAAATATCAGCCAACTGATTCATTATATTAATATGATCATTGAACTAGGATTTCATTCTCTGAGGCTCAGAATCTGTGAAACATCAGGTAAATTTCTTTCTGCAATTTTCTTCTCAAAAGGTAAATGAGCTGAGTGTCTACTATGAACTATTTACATCCCAAGCTTATGGTAGCAAATATGTACAGTGATGCATATAAAGATTTATAAATACCAACATAAACTTTTCCAAGAACCATTATGAATACTACTATTAATATTGTGACAAGAAAAAAAAGGTACAAATTACAATTGTGCCTTGGCATCTAGGGAAGACTTTTTCCAAGATTCTTTGTAGCTACTGAAATCTGCAGGTGGTCAAGTCCCATGAGTAAATGTCCAGTTTTTTTTTTTGTTTTTTTTACTTACAATCTCTGCCTATCCTACATGATGTATAAATGGTTGTCTTCTTCTAGTGCTAAAAATGTAATGGCTGGATTTGGAAAGCATTCCTGCCACCTGGAATGCAATTGTCCAAGAGTTTTGCATGGCTACTTCCTCAACATTTTGGTACTCGTTTACAGAGTACAGCAGGGTAGCTTTGATCATATTGTCAAACACAGTTCCCTGGTTCCTCACATGCACCATATAACAAATTCTATTTCCCTCAGATCTCTTAAACCATTGAAATTAGTGATGGCAAACCTTTTAGAGTTCTCATTATTAACCAGGGAAAGCAACATCTGTACGTGTTTAATGTAGGTGTCATTTTTTCACAATATAGTCAAGAAATGAATCCACAAATGAGAAACCCAACTCTAAAGAAATTGTTTTTACAATGAACTAAGCTATAAGAATAAACCTAAAATTTGTCTTGCTCAGTTGTAAATTGCACTAAGTACTACAGTTGAAAGTAACCAGGTCATCTCATAGTAAGAAATAGTTAAAACAGTGTTTAAGAAGTTAGTCGAACCTGTCTCCCAAATAAAATGATCGTCATAAAATGTGAGTCCAAGATGTTGATACTTTTGTTTTCAAAAACTTAACTGAATTTTTTGGGGGTTTTGTTATGCTTATTTTAATGAGAAAAAAAAGAATCTTCCAAAATGTAAATAACTGACATCGTTGTAACAAAATCATTGTCAGAATATGCCAGAAGTTTGGCTTGACATACCTGTGTCTTTGTATCTAGTGGTTACTATAGTGTAATCTAAATTTAGTCTAAAAAAAGGTTTACAGTCTAGATACTTTTCCAGACAGCAAGCCATTGACAAACTGCTTTTGGAAAATTGCAACAAGTATATCCATCTTGTCAAAGTGTACCTGCACTGTAGTTAGATTACATTAACTGGATTTTCTTACAAAAGGGACTTCAATTTTTTGGGGACTCAAACTCATGAACTCACGCTTGCTAAATACATGTGGCAATAATTATCTATATTTCAGGCCCTCCAAAAGGGAAAAGAAATTTTAGAATACAAAAATTTTCTTAGCTGATTTTATTGTGGATCAACTGTACATATCAAATGCTGTGCAAATATTCAAGATTCAGAGATACAGTTTCTGCCTTTGAGGTGCTAGTCGAAGAAGGAAGAAATTATTTGAGGCAATTATGGATAGGAAGATAAGTAATTAAACTTCCATGTTGCCCAATGCTTTTGGTTTTTAGTAGCAGCAATATCAGATTATTAACATTCTCCATCTTCAGGGGTAATTATATTGATCAATTATTAAGATATTTTTCCTTGAAATATATACACAAAGAAAGAAATAGTCTAAGTAAGGTCTTCTCGTGTTCCTAGAATTGACAGAGCTAACGAACACATCAAGTGTAGAAATAAGAGAAACTTGAGTTTGGCTTCCTTTCGTTCTCCATCTCTATATGTTTATTTTTGTTCTCCTTTTATTCTTTATTTTATTGCATATGACAACCTGTCTTCTCTCATTTACCCATCCATCGGATGTTTCCTAACACTATTCTGTGGGAAAATGGCTAAAGGAGGTAGGTAGAAACATCTTTAGCTTTGCGAAAAACTCCAGAGAGAACATAATTTGGGATTCTTTGTTGACTGTAGTCTGAGATCTCCTTCTAGCATGGGGTGAAACACTTTGCTCTGTAGCAGGTCTGTGGACATGGGCATCTTATGGTCTTCCTTGTGCCCCAGTGTGCTCCTCTGGCACATGGTAATTACAACAGAATCGACGTGACGGAGCTATGAGTCTGATGCTCCTTACCCAAGCCTGCAGGTACTCTGCAGGCTGCACTGGGAAAGGATTTCACTCAGCCTTCCATCTTCTGAGAAATAGCTAATCTCAAAAGATGTTGCCCAACAAGCCTCAGACCCTCATTCATCTGATTATTATGACTCCATAAGCTTCCTGATTTCAGTTATTCTGAACATTTGTCTACCTCTGCAAAGGGATTCCTAACGGTTTACAAGAATTTTTTCTCTGGCAGATGAAAAAAGGCTGAGTATCTGGTCTATTTTTCATTCTTTATTTGTCTATTTTGTGCTAAAATAAACTAAGAATTGATTGAGAGAATATGTCTTCATTTGCATTAAAGGAGCTCCGCTGTGGTTGGCTTAGAGATAAGTATCTATTTATTTCCAGAAATTAAGGAAATTAAATCTCAATTTCATTTTGAACATAATTACTTTCTCATAGAATCTAACACAGAAACACTTTAAGATTCATATTCTCATTATTTAGGTCAACCTTCAGCAAACAAAGCTAGTTCAATAACTTTAGCTTAATATGACGGACTATGTTTTCTCAAAATTATCACTTTCAGTAAAATGGAAATGTGTATTTTAGTTATACTTACAATTTTATATTTAAACATAAATTTCCTGATGAGGGAGGCTAATATCAATCTATTTAATGCTAATTAATGTGAAGAATTTTGTTTTAGTCATAAACATGTTGAATTACCATTCTAAAAGACTTTACTTCAGTGGCTATTATATTTTCTAGTATAAGAAGATAATTTCCAAGACATTCAGGAAATTTAAAACTTTGTACTGTTAGCAAATTCAGCTAAATAATCAGCATCTATTATATAAATAGGTAATACCTAAGTGAGAATAAATATAGAAACATTAGTGACAAGTATACTTTTATTTATTTTTTGCCTCAAATATAAGTTGTATTCATTGTGTTGTTTGAGGAATTTGCACTATAAAATGCATTTTTGTTAAAGAAAAAGAACTTAGCTTTGTTTTAAAGTAAAATGTGAGATTATTTTAGAATGAGGAAGAGGGCATTTTAGAAAAGAAACATCAAATGCATACAGAAAGTTATAAAAGGATCATGAGACAGGAATTTTATCAGTTTTAAGTCAATGCTGTCTGAAGTTTATGTAATAGATTTTCATAACAGTTTTCATTTGCATGTTTTTTTGCAAATATCTTTCTCTAAACTTGCCCAACCTCTACAGTGTATGTATAACTTCCTTGTATGTAGATGTGCATGAGTTTAATGTCTGTTCTAGGGCTTCCCTAGTAGAACATGAGGATTTTAAGGAGATAAACTTTTGCCTATTGGAGTCTCTGCCTTACATTTAGAGAGAGTAAATAGTAAGCATTCAATAAATATTGATTGAATCAACGAACAATTTATTAACTGACCATTGGAGGACAGCATGGTAGTGGACAGTGTGAAAATACACTAAGCCCAACTCGTGTTCAGTGAAAAAATGGAACAGATAGGTCAATACGAGTTGGAGTGTTGAAATCTGAGATCTGGTAAGAAATGTTTCTGAGACACCGCTTACATGAATATGCTACAAAGATATGTGCAAAAACAACAATGAAATGTCAGAGGATACTTCTACAAATTCAAGGGCCAGTGTCCATACCATGCAAAAGCAGTTGGTATGGTTACATTTAATTATGGAACATTTACTGTGCATCTTCTACTGTGTAAGGTTAAGTGTGGTAAAGCTTGTTTAATATGTTTTCATGGAATACTGGAAGAAACTAAGAAAAAGGATAGTCACTTGTAAAGTAGTGCTATGTACTACAGTAGGTTAGAAAAAAGCTAAAGATTGCTGTTGTAATATTGTAAGACAGAATGCTCTGCTAGGAAAGCCCTTAGCTAGAGAAGCTTGCCCGAGAAGTTGCTTAGGGTAGAAAGTAAGAAAATTCAAGATTGGGCACTAGCAGCAACCAGAAAGGGTAAGCTGATGCTGAAACTGCTTAATATGAAACCAGGGAAGAAATTGGTTCTGCTCCTGAGAATGGTATAAAGGGAAAGAATGGGGTAATAGGATTTGAGAATGCAGAAAAGATAGGAACCAGGATACAACTGCGAGAGACTCCAATTTATGAGACAGAGACTGTTGAAAACATTTAAAAATGAACTTTGAAGGTCTCTTTCTTTTACTCTTCCTCTTGTTTCTCTTTCTTTCTCTTCCTCTCTGTCTCTGTCTCTGTCTCTGTCTCTGTATGGCTCTCCCCCTCCCCCTTCCCCATTCTTCCCACTCCCTCCCCATCTCTCCTCCAACCCCTCCCTGCTCCTACCCTCCTCCTATCCCTCTTCTCCTCCTGCCTCTCTCCCCCCACCAAAACCTCAACAAATTGTCCTAAATTAAGAGATACTTCATGGGTCTGGAGTTTTCCATGCAGCACAGGAGTCTTAACAGGGACCTAGCACTTCATAAATTGTGCTCCATTGGGAGCAAATCGCTAGTGAAAATGAGCCTACAAGGCTTTGGGGGTTTCATGCACCTGGGAATTAGAATTGTAGTTCTCCTGCAGTGCCAGCCTCGAACCTGGTGCATGCTAAGATGGCAACCGAGACTGAACGTGGTGGTCCACACTTGTAAACCTAGCATTTGGGAGGATCACTGCGAACCTTATCTTGTAGTGAGACCCTGTAGACCTTGTACTAAATGCATAAAAGAAAGATCATGGGTTCTTGAGTAGATATCAAGGACAGGCAGCATCTTCCGGTTATTGGAGGCGCTGGGTTAATAAAGAAGCAAGCATGGAGGGCCAGACAGGACTGGATTCAGCTCCATGACACAATATCCTATCCAAACATGATTAGTGCAAACCTTGCTTCTCATAGAATTATGCAGAAGTGCTGCATATTTATGATAACTGTACTGTGTATACAAACACAGAATTGTTCTTCCTTTGTAGCCTCTTTCATTTACTCCTGTCAAAGATGGGCATTGCATTGTCATTCAATTATTACAGGTACCTGAACTCAGGGAAACAATCAAATACAGTTGAGCAGTCCACAGTAATAGTGGGTTATCTGAAGTTGTTCACTAGAGCCATTTTTAGCTCAGCTTATTATGGCCTTATTTTGTATACCTCATTTTTATACTTTTCTGCTGGATGGTTAAGACCGAGATAAAGCAAAACCTATATAACAAAAAATGTAGCTTTTTATCTGATGAGGTCAGTCAAGTCCCCTCAGGGTTTATCCTGTAACCCTGTACCTCACTCTGTAGATCCTTTGTCAGTGTCAGCCATGTGGATGAGTCACGGCCATTGTTTGACCAGTTTGCTCTCTATGAGAGACTGAAAGAAAGTTTTCTCTCTATGTGACTCTCCTTAGGCACACTATAGATCATTGATCACATTCCTCTGTGGCTTTGTCATCTCCTTGATCAGAAAAGCTGGGTCACAACTGAGTTCCATGATGTTACAGTACACGTTCTCCTATGTCCTGAGTCTTCACTGACCTTGAAAGGTTAGGACCAAAATATTGGCTGACCTTGCGGCCCTTCCATTTCTCCAGTTTTTGATCTATGAACTTAGGTTGTTAACCATGCAGAAGAGAAGTTGATTAGTATCCTGCAACATATGCAGTTCAGTTTACCCTAACTATCTGACTATATTCCTTTTAGTTGTTATACCTTTCTATTTGTATTTCTTCTTTTGAGTTCTTATACTAAGGAGACTACGATATTTTCACATGTGTTTCTGGTTTATTTCACTTATGAGTATATGTTCAAGTGGCATCCACTTCAATATAAATGCTTCAAGTTTATCATTCTTTATAGCTGAGTAATACTCCATTGTATCAAAATAGCACGTCTTTTTTGAGCATTTGTAATATTTCTCTTGTTCTTTCTTCATTTCTACACGATCAAGTTTCTTTTTCATGTCTTTCCCACTGGCCTGAAGAGTTTTCTTTAGCATTTTACTTAGCCTAGACTTGTTGGGGATGGATTCATGCTCTTCCTTCATCTGTTATTCCACCTCATCTGCTTTGGTGAATGCTATTTTGAATGTAAGTAGAAGTCTTAGTATATATATATATATATTTTTTTTTTTCTCTTAGCACTTTAGATACAATGCTCCACTGTCTCTGGGCCTCAAGGCTTCTGACAAAAATAGCAAGCAATTGCAATGTTGACCCTCATCTGTGTCAATTTTCTTAGCGTGTTTTTAAGTTATCTCCTTTATCTGTGGTTGTACATAGTTCGATTGTGGTGTGTCTGTATTGCTTTTTTTCTTTTTTCTTGTCTTTTTGAGACAGGGTCTCACTATGCAGTTCAGGCTGGCCTTAAGCTCACTTTGTAGCTCAGGCTGGTCTCAAACTCACAACCATCCTCCTGTCTCAGCCTCCCAAGTGCTGGGATTACAGGCATGCGCCACCACACCCGGCTTGTCTGTATTGCTTTTAACTTTTAAATTTATTTTACCTGTAGCTTTCACAATGTACTGAATATGCAAATGCACGCTTTTCACCAAATGTTGGATATTCTCAACTGCTGCTTACTTCAAAGGTTGTTTGCTGTAACTGTCTCCTTTACTTTATCATTACAGGACATCACTGATACAGATGTTGAACCCATGCTTTTGGAAACAGATGCTTGACACTATGTTCATTTAAAATCTTTTTAATCCTTACTTCAGACTGAAAATTTCGTATCAGTGTCCTCAAGCCCACTAACATTTTCTTTCTTATCTCCATGCTATTGTAGCATCATGTAAGTGAACAGTTTTATTTAAGATATTACACCTAACCAGAACAACAGAGTTCACAGAGGACAGCAGAAAATGCCAAGTTATCCCCTCTCCTTGGAAGGACAGAAAATATAGTGAAAATAAACATACTGTTAAAACTGATGTACAAGTTTAGTGCAATGTCAGTTAAAACACTAATAACTAACTAAAACTGATGTACAGGTTTAATGCAATGCCAGTAAAAGTACTAAATCCTCATAGATATAGAAAAAGTGATCATAGAATTCATATGGAGTCAGAAGAGTCCATGAAAATCAGTTCAATAAAGGCAAGGCAGGGCATGTCACAATACCTAACTTTAAATTATACTACAAAGCTGCAGTGAGGAAAATGGCATTGAATTTCGAAAAAACAATAAGGGAATTGTGGATTAATAGAGCAGAACAGAAAATGCCAAAGCTGGTCCAGGCATAGATTGACACTATGTTTCTGATGAAGAGGCCAAAACCTCTGCTGCAGAAAAGATAACCTCCATAGCAAGTAGTGCTGGGAAATCTGGCTTTGCATATGACAAAACCTGACTCTAGACCCATATCTCTCAATCTGTACTAAATTTTTAAAAATGTACCAAAGACATAAACACTGAAATGAATCTGCTTTATCTGCTGGTAGATAGAGTAGGAAAAATTCTTGCAGACATAGGTATAGGTAAAAATATATGAACAAAACCCTGGATACACAGAAAATATTACAAAGAATTGACAAATGGGACCCCATCAAATTAAAAATCTTCTCTACACCACAAGAAACCACAAATCAAGTGCACAGAAAGTTACAAAATGGAAAAATATTTTTACAGGATATTTCTCAGGCAGAGGACTAATATCAATTTTTGTTAGTTAATATATTTAGTACAGGGTCTACTGGGTCTCACTACACAGATCTGACTACTAATGATCCTCCTGTCTTCAGCCTCCCAAGTGCTGAGATTGCAGGCGTGCATCACCATGTCCAGTATCATTTCCTGTCTCAGCACGCGCTGGGAGCAGAGCCAGCATGGCAGGCCAGGGGATTGAACACCGTCCCATGTGTTCATTATGTCTGCCTAAGCAGGCACTTTAATTGGCTGAGCTATCTGGCCAGCACTTTTAAGGACTATTATCTAGCAAAAAAAAAAAAAAAAAAAAAAAAAA
>PVKA01020208.1:0-11237 GCA_004027165.1 Ctenomys sociabilis | reverse complement strand
CAAGTGTGAAGTTGAACAACCACAATGGATATCGGTTTTGAGTTTTCTCAAAAAGGATCTAAGCGTTCCATCTGACCCAACTATTCCTCTTCTAGGTGCCTTTCTGATCCAGTTAATATCACCCTACAATAGTGATGCATGTGGGTCATGTTTTGTGTCTAGATGTTCCCCTAAAGCCTCATACAATCATTGAGTGAGCTTCTGGGGTTTGTGATTGATTTGTGAGCCAGTGTTGGGATAATGGGTGTGTGTGCCCTGTCCTGGGGTAGGCACCCTGCTCACAATATAAGGAAGAGAAAAGAGGCTTGCTCTCTGCCACTGCTCCCTTTTGCTCTTGATGTTTTACTGTTGTCCTCCAACACTAACTGTTCCTACCTCCCATGTGCCACTCTGCCTTGGAGCCAGCTGATTGTGGACCGAACTTCTAGAATGTGAGCTAAAATAATCCTTTCCTTCCTTAAGGTAGTTTGTCCCAGCAATGAGAGAAAAGTGACAGAGACAGTATATATACCAATGTTTATAGAAGCAAAATTTACAATAGCTACATCAGTAAGTGCATAGGCAAAGAAAATGTAACATTTATATGAAATGGAATGCTGCTCTGCCTTAACGAAGGTCAAACTTAAGACATTCTAGTAGGTAAATGGATGCACCTCATGACTACAATACTAACTGAAATAAACAAGACACCTAATTTTAAATATTGCATTGTTCTTATGTGAGGAAGCCAAAGCATAAATAAAGAAATAAATGGAAGATAAATATTAGGAAGTAGAAAGGACATGGCCAGTGAAAGAAAGTGGAGACAAGAAATAGAAGAAGGCCCAGACAAATAGCTCAGTGGATTAAAGCTCCTGCAAGCAGGTGCATTGAACTGGGGTTTGATTACCAGACCTGCCATGCTGGCCCCACTCCCAGGGTGAGCTGAGAGGTGGAGTGAGACTGGGTGTGGTGATGTACTCCTTTAGTCCCAGCCCTTGGGAGGCTGTAAACAGGAGGATCACTGTGAGTCTGATCTAGTAGTGAGACCCTGAACACCCTGTAGACCCTTCCGTAAAATATATAACAAAGAGATAAATAAAAGAAATAGGGGAAGAGAAGGGACAGAAGGAAGGAAGAGGATTTAAAGAAAAATAAGAATTCAAGAGAAAAAGTTTTCGTAAAGATTTTGCAAATAAGAAGAACTGCTGCAGGAAGCAAAGGGAAAATGAACAAAAAAAGAAAAAAAAAAAGAGGTCAGATGTATTCTGTGCATGCCCAAGTCCCCCATGAAGAATGTTTTCATTGTGTACTGTGGCCACACACTAATACAAAATATAAAAATTTTACAAAAGGTATTATAATTTAAATCCTGAACTTCTCACCTTGTTTTTCAAATAGATAATTCATTCCTTGTTGCTGAAAATGTTGTCTGTGCATTTGTGCAGTAAGGGATTCAACCTGGGCCTGGTTTGGGATAGAAGACTTCGGTACCACCAGGCTGTCTCTGTTCCTTCAGCCGTCCCATATAGCTGGGACCACTTGTCCCATCACACTTGCTTGAAAACTTCTATCTCCCCATTGTTTTCATCCTTATATCCCTGATTATACTTACAATTATGGTTTCAAATTTTATTGTTATGAAATTCCATTGTACGGCTTATCACATAGGCATCATCTGATGCTATCATCCACCACCGCACCTATAGTAGTTTTCTGATTCATTGTCTATTAAATCCCTTTTGATTTTCTCCTCCACACTTAACAGGGTGGTAGATAACACAGGTGGGTCACATTTTTTACTGTTTTATAGGTCTTCCCCGGGCGATGCTCCCACTGCTCAGTTAGCTTCCAACGCCTGTGCTACGCGAGCTTCACGTGCATCTCACACACGTTTCGCGTTGAGCCCAGGACACACACAGGGTTAGCCAACACCAGGCATCACATTCTCTGGCTGGCTTTTCTCATCCTGCAGGTCTCAAAGGTTCCTTTACTCAGAATTCAGCGAACCACAAACAAATGAAAAATCTCTTCAAATGATTAATAGATCTCCTCACTATTGCTGCAGATTAATTTGGGCTCTAAAGAAAACAATTTTTAAAAAAGACAAAATAAAGAAAGCCTATTTATTTCCAAGACCCTATATTTTCAGTGCAGCTCGTCTCCCGAATCTGCTTGTTCAATCTTCAATAATCTAGTTTTTTTTTTTTTTTTTTTTTTTTTTTTTTTTTTTTTTTTTTTTTTTTTTTTTTTTTTTTTTTTTTTTTTTTTTTTTTTTTTTTGGTCTAGAGTTTTGGGCTTTTATCTGTAGGAGAGAATGTTTGTAATGAGCTGACTCAATCTTTATGAGATATTTTATTTTCTAATTTACACATTTGCTCTTACTTTTGTTCAAGAAAATCTACATTAGCAAAAAAAAAGTAAGTCTTCATGAAGGGGCACTGTGGGTAAGCCGGCCCTTCTGACCGAGCAACCTGAATTTCTGCGCTATCAGCTACGGAAGCCCACGGAGGCAATTTTATTACAATAACTGTGCAGCGGCCATCAAAAATGGTACGGCTGCTGCTTTTTGTTTATGTTTTTATTTAAGAAAAAAAATCTATTCTGAAAAAGAAGCAAAATAATTTCAAGTTTGCTTTCCATATTCTAGTCCTGGCACCAATCTTATATCCCCAGAAGGCATTTCTATTACTGAAAGTGGCATTCAGCCACTGACGACCACACAGTCCCTTATTACGCATTGCATAACATGGGAAAAAAGACCAGTCACATCGCTAGTCCTACTTTTTGTGAGCCAACTGCATCTGGGACAGAGATGAATTTCTGCTACATGGATTTATAACTTGATTAAGGTTGTTATTTGTATAAATGCCAGTATGTACCAATTGCTGTGTTGTGTATTAGCCTAAAAGCAAAGGGCGTTATGTTTCCTGTTTCACTTGATGCCTTAAAACAATCTGTATTTTTAGGCTAAGGCTTTCTGGTAAATAAGTGTAATGTCACACATTTGACCAGTGCCTATTCTGTGTCTGCCTTGGGTCCCAATTGCCAAAAACATTAGTGGCAGAGATGTCACTGTGTAGGAGGAAGGCTGGCTGTGCAGAGGAAGGCGCTTGATCAACACGCCTGGTGAGTGATGGAAGCAGTGTTGGTCAGAGGGAGAATGTGAACTGTCATGTGATAGAAGATCCCTCGGGGATTCACAAATTGAGTTAGCCACTGGGGGAAGTATGGGAGGAAAAGAGGGAGGAGAAGAAGAAGGAGGAGGAGGAGGAGGAAGAGGTGGAGGAGGAGGAGGAGGAGGCAGAGGAGGAAAAGGGGGGAAAGAGGAGGAAGAGGTGGAGGAGGAAGAGGGAGAGGAGGAGGAAGAGGTGGAGGAGAAGGAAGAGGAGGAGGAGGCAGCCTTTGGGTTCTCTCACTAACCAATAAGGGGACCAAATATATGCTAGGGATGTCTTACTAACTTTTCATGTTGCTGAGACAGAGTATGCAACACCCAGAGTAAACGGGGAGAGGATTATTTAGCTCATAGTTTGTAAAGATGGTAAATAAGTGTAATGTCACACATTTGACCAGTGCCTATTCTGTGTCTGCCTTGGGTCCCAATTGCCAAAAACATTAGTGGCAGAGATGTCACTGTGTAGGAGGAAGGCTGGCTGTGCAGAGGAGGGCACTTGATCAACACGCCTGGTGAGTGATGGAAGCTCTATCCCTAGCTGGCTGGCTCTAAGGCAGAGTAGACAGCACTCACACCTAGGGAGGGACAGCCTACACCCTAGCACGGCACCCTGAAGCAATGCCAACATCACATGCTTGACCCCAGCATCACACACCCTAGATCCAACCACCTTGGGGCAACCCCACCTATGCACACACAGGGCTTTAGGGAGATGGAAGTATGGAAGTTTTCTTTGGAAGAAGAATTTTTCCAGTCATTCTCAGCTGTGAGTGTTGGGAGCCACTATTTTTATAGCCAAAAAATGGGATGCCTAGGCTTAAGTGACAACTCAGCTTTCCTCCAAGGGTCAAGGATTAATGTGAGCATCTTCTGCTAGAAAATAGAGACAATTGCCCATCTCACCTCCCCAGATTCAGTGTGATAGCTCATGTGGATGTTTTAATTGTCAAATTGCCTAGACACTCCTGGGGGTTTAATGGAGAGGGAGGACACTGCTGTCCTCAATTGGTTCACTTTCTGATGGTTTCATAGGTCAATGAACTCAAAAGGTGGGTCTTAGCTGGAGGAAGTGGGGTATACAAGTCAGATCCCAGGGGCTATGGTCCTTGGCCTCTTCTTTTCTGGCTTTGTCCAAGCTCCCATTATAGAAGAGTTAAGAAAACTTTCTCTACCTTTTACTAAAGCATACCTCCTCAGGAACCAGCCAGCCATGGACTGAGAGCCCTCAAACCATAATAAAAAGAAACTGGTTCTCTGTGAAGAAGTGGATATCAGGTATTTTTTGTAGAAGGGGAGCTGGTTGTTGGCTCTAGGACATTAAAAGAAACACATGATGCAATTACTTCCAAAAGAGAGAAGGTTGATTTTGGCTCAGCTTTGAAGGTTTTAGCCGATGTCTTGATTGATCAGCAAGCGGGGAGGAGAAAACCTCTTCCAGGCCACCACAGGGCTCACTTCCTTCACCAAGCTCCCTCTCCCAACATCATATTTAGCTACAAACCCAGGACCAGTGCACTTTTCCACTGAGGAGTCAGGAAACAGCTGCCTCCTGAAGCCTCACCTAGGAGTGCATGAAGCTTCAAGGGACCTCAGGATATAAAACCTAAAAATGCGCTCTGCTGATATGGGCTCAGGGCAGAGTATCACGGAAGAAGTTTGTATTAAGGCAAAACCACTCACAGTCAGGAAGAAAGGAAGAGAATGGTAGTGGCCAAAGCCCCACAGCTGCCTTTAAAGAGCTCCATGTGATAAACCAAGCTCTTCCCATTGCTTTCCACCTCTCAGAAGTGACAGCACCTCCCAACACCAATTCTGGAAAGTAAGCCTTTACCACAGCAACTTTCTGTGGAACTTGAGTTCCAAAGTACAGGAGAAAGAGTGAGATCAGAATAGTCCGTATTCCCCTGACTGCCACTGAGGTTCGGTTGGGCTACACATACAGACATGTAGTCTAATCATGTTATTTTGCACAAATATAAATTCTTAATAAACTTTAGCTACTGCACTTATTTTCTACACAGTATGATTATAGATGAATATTAATTGAACATTTTACTTTTAGGGCCATGGAGATAGCTCAGCAGTTCAAGCACCTGCCTAAGCAAGCTCAAGGACCCAGGGTTGATCCCTGGTCTGCATACCATGCCAGCCCAGCCTTTGCAGTGCTGAGTGGGGCAACAAGACTGGGCATGGAGTGATCCCAGAGCTGGGGAGGCTGAAGCAGGAGGATCACTAGGAGTTTGAATTATTGAGACCCTGTACCAAACAAACAAGAAAAAAAATTGATTTTAATATCTCTCTGAAGTAAAGAGGGTTAATACTTTGTCTAATAATACCCAGAGAGGAATATTGAACTTGGTTTTCCCCATATTTTTGCTGTTATTCTTTGTGCTACACTTCTTCATATCTCTCCCTAGAGAGATTTGAAAACAAATCTAACCAGAATGTTCTGTTTTCTTTTCTTACTTGTGTTTGCATGGTTAATTGATATTTGCTTGCTTTCCTTATGAATTGGCCTTGTGCTTCCTACTAGATCAGATTTGCATGTTTTTCTGCTCTCTAAGGAGAGAAGGAGAATGCATGTTCTGACAAGTCCTTTTAAATTAAAAAGAGAGTGAGATTTTAAAATAGAAAATGCAATTTTAACACATGCAGATATCCACATGCTGAGAAGATGATTCTATTGTATTTTTCAAACATGAAAATTAAAAACAGAGAGAAACAGTGGTGAAAATAAAGTTAGGAAGTACTAGAGTGAGCACACCAGGCTCCTTCCAGACCTGACAGAGACGTCCTGTCACTGGGCAACCAGGCCCAAAAGGTCTGCTTTAGCTGATCGTTATCTACTCTGGAAACTTCTCAATGTATTATTTTAAAATCAAAATGTGTAGCAGCCAACATTTTTTTTTCTATCAGAAGAAAGGACTTGGAAGATAGCTGAGTGTTCGAAGTACCTGCCTGCCAAGCACAAAGTCCTGAGTTCAATCCCCAATACTGAATGCCATACAGAACCAGAATTCCGGGCACACCATTTCAGCCCTGAAATCCAGCATGGTAGCATAAAACTGTAATCTCAGGATAAGGAGGCTGAGACAGGAAGATCACTGAGTTCAAGCTGCCCAACAAGGCCCTGTATCATATCAAATAATTTAAAAAAAAAAAAAAAGACTTATTAGAATACATGCCACTACTTTGAAAATCTAAGAGGTATTTTATTTTTTTCATGGATCTGACATATTTATTCTTTATCATGTCTGGATAAATGGTAATTTGGGGTGTGTGTGTGTGTGTGTGTGTGTGTGTATGTGTGTGTGTGTGTGTGTGTGTGTGTTTCCACAAGAAACTAAAATAGAGTTATTTACAGCAGCTCCTACCCTTCTTTCATTGAACAGCAGACACTAAAGTGGCTGTTTCTTCTACTTCTTAAGTAATCTCCAACAGATATATTTGGCCAAAATTATCATAGCCACAATATTGTCCATAAAGCAAAATGATTTCTCAATTCACTTATTTTAAGAAAGTTTTATTTCTGGACTAACAACGAATGACTTGCTGACATAAGATCGCTTGACTGGCTGCGATAAGATCAGGGAGAGATGAAATTGAGCAATAACAGGATCTAGAAGGCATTGCCTCATCGCAGTTTGGCCTCACCGATGCTGCATGACCTGCTCATTCATGCTTTTCATGCACTCACCTGCTGAACAGTGCAGTGGCGGGCGTGAATCTCGCTGTCTGCCTAAGCAGATTTCCCTTTTTTTGTAACAACATTCTTATTGTTTGTGGCAAAACATTGTTCTTCATAGGAGTGCTTCATCAAACCCTGCTTTAACCAGGGCTGCAGTAGAAATGCAAGGCCAAGCCTAGCCCTGACACTGATTGAATTCGTAGACCAACTCAACCACATGCGAAGAAAATAACATCAACATGTCAACAGTTTCCCAGTTTTGTTAACTAAACAAGTTTAATTTGTGCTTAAGGTAAAGTATCACCACCCCTGGAAATTGAAAAACACCTGGATGAACTCAGTTTATATTTATGCACTGGATGTCAATACACATTACTCCCTACAAAATATTTAGATTTTGGAAGCGATCAATTCCCATAGGACTCTGGACTTTCGCTGCCCTCTTACTAATTTCCCCATGAGGGAAGAGCAGCTTAATGAATGATTTTGGAAGTAGATCAGGACCTTCCACTGTTTTGTTTATAAATGAGTCAGCCAAATGTTACTTAGTCAAAGTTTGATTATGACTTACTTATTCCAATCAGGGTTCTCATTATGGAAGAAAATGTTTGAATGACTTCTTGACCTTAATCTTTACCCATTACTATTTTGCTTGGAATAATTCCTCGAAGTGGAATTTGGACATTAAAGGACATTTTAAACGATTAATTTTTTTTCTACTAGGTTGAAGCCTGATTGACAAATAAAAATTGTATACATTGAAAGTGTACAGTCTGAAAGAGAGCATGTATATGTTGCAAAATTACTGCAGAAATCAAGCTTCTCAACATATTAGTCACTTCCCTTAGTTATTTTTGTCTTCACATGGTAAGAACATTTGGGATATACTTCGCAACTTTCCTGTACACAGTGGATTATTATTCTTTTGTTTCTGTATTCAGGAAGGGTCTGTAGGGTTTCACTAAGTAGATCAGACTCATGGTGATCCTCCTGTTTCCAGCCTCCCAAGAGCTGGGATTACAGGTGTGGGCCACCACACCCAGTGTCAAGATTATTATTCTTATATATTTACCATTCTGTATGTTGGGCCATCAGAAATTAGCTACCTTATGAATACAGCTTGGTGCTCTTTGCTTCACATTTTCCCTGCTTCCTAGCCACACCCTTATTGCCTGTTAATGTGCATCCTTCCCTCTGGTAAATTTCACGTATGTTATACACATGATTGTATAATATTTACCTATGTTCACCTTATCTTAGCGTAACAGACTCATGTTTCATCCATGTTGCCATAATGGACAGGATTTTCTTCGCTTAAACTGAATAATGTTCTCTTGCGTGTATCTGCCACATTTTGGGTCCCTTTATTTGTTGACCACTACTTGGGTTTTTGGCATATCTTGGACACTGTGGATAGGTGGCCAGCCCTTAGGGATTGGCTGTTCTCTATCTCAGTCACACAGCAAACTTACGAGCAACCCACGATGGGGTTGCCATTTGCTAGTGTTACTATTATTAATATATGTTTGCAATATACAATAATTACACTCATTGTTGATACGTGTACATGACAGATGACATGTCTTAATTCTTGGTATTACCCCCTCTCTTTACCCCATTTCTCACCCTCCATTGCTTGATCCCATTTGCAGATCTATTTCATGGCTACCTAGTATCTTTTATTTTGCTCTTTGTTTGTAATTTCAGTACTTTCTGCATTAAAGACAACATTAAAATGTCTATTCAGTGGCAAATGTGGTGGTGCATGCCTGTAATCCCAGTGGTCATGCATGCCTATAATCCCAGAACTTGGGAGGCTGTGGCAGGATGGTCTCCACAATTTGAAGGCAAGGCTGGGCTGCATAGTGAGACACTGTAATTATTATGTTACTAAATTACATAATTTATTCTTGGAATTAGGAGGAACTACTTTCTAATTAAAATGAGTATCATTTTCTAATACAGGCATTATCAGTATAAAATTAAGCTATTTCTACCTATTTCTTCATACACTTATTATTACATATTGATTGTACAGATTAATTGGTTTCATTTTCTTGGATTTGTATGTACACATAACACACAGATAATTTCCCCCTTCACTTCCTCCTACATCCCTTCCCACTATTTTCATGCATGTAGGGAGGTGCAAATGAATTATATGACTCGATCATGTCCATACTCTGAATAACCTCCACAGATTTTCCGCCACTATCCTTCTTTTCTTCCTCTTGCCCAACAATAGCCTTCCCTCCACTTCTTTGTCATCTTCAGATTCCACATACTAGGGAGAATATGTGAAATTTGTCTTTTGGAACTAGTTTATTTTGATCAAAATGACTTCTGGACCCATCCACTTTTTTTTTTCAAGTGACAAAATGTCATACCATTTTTATACCTGAATAAAATTGCCAGGTGCATAAGTGCCATGTCTTCATTACCCATTCACTTTATGTACATGACTACATTGAACACTGAATCAGAGTCAAAGTCCACAAGTAGAGTGATGCTTTTGGTACCCCAACCCCTAGCAAAGCCCTTTGAGTTGAGAGAACACCAATGAACTTACTGCATTTGGAATGCAGGATATAAGTGGGACATTGGAAGAATTTAAAATATAAGAAAGGATAAAAATATAGATGGATTTCTATGACCTATCAAGAAGATGCAATTCTATTATGTATGTAATACCAACACAATGAAGAAGAATAGGAAAAGAAGGGACAGTTAAGTATTTTTCAAATAAATATATAAAAAGTAAAATGTATGGAGGAGAAAATAGTGAGAAAACAGTATACTGAGTTGGTACTATTACTTACATAGTGACTGATATGAAGCTAAGTATTGTACCTGCACTGCCTGGAGCAGTGATATGCACCTGTAATTCTAGAAAGCAGGGAAACTGAGGCAGGAGGGTTCAACAATCCCAGCATAGCTTGATCAACTTACCAATTTAATGAGAGTGAGCCTATCTCCCAATACAAGTATGAAAAGAATAGGGATACAGCTCCATGTGAACATTTTGGTTTCTAATCCTGATTCTGAAAATAATAAAAAGGATTATATCATCAGAAACATAGACACGGCACTTAGCTCAATGCCCAAAACCAACTGATCTCAGTGTGTGTGTGTGTGTGTGTGTGTGTGTGTGTGTATGCATGCATGCATTTACTGTTGATGACAACAATGAATCCTCACTTCACAAAACATGAGAGAGATGAGTAACACAATAGCAAAAGGCCTGGAGCTGGGCTGAATGTGAACCTGTTACACCTGAGAGCTCAGGACTTCATATTTCCCAGTTCATGCTTCATAGTCAAAGCCATGGACATTGGTTAGATTTCACAGGTATGAATTACTAACCTATATTTATAGAGATCCTTCTACATGCCAGGGACTGTTCTACAGGTAGATCATATCTGTGAGCTGGGTCCTGTCTAGAAGAGATCACAAAGCTGAGAACACAGTGGAGACTGTACCTAAGTGACAAGAACAGGGCAGTAGTGAATAATGCCTTGAATATTTGGTAAGGAAACTGAAACAAAGAGCAATGGCTGCTTGAATGTTAAATATCATGAAGAGATATTGTATAAATAAAATGGTGTCCTTTGGATAGGAGAGAAGTCCATGCCATCCTAAATCACAGTGGCAGAATTAGGGGTGATAAAACAGAAGAATGTGAGAAAAGTATGAAAATGGTGTTAGGAGACAAAACTTAAAAACCAGGAGTTTTCCTAGGGAGTTTTGAAGTACTGGGATGAGTTCCTAGTTCAAAATGAGGCAGGAAATCACCCACATTTACAAAGAGTCACAGTGTCATAGTTTAGCTTTAGTCATTGTTGGAACAAATACCCACACCCAAAATGAAGGAAGGAAAGGTTTATTTAGCTCACAGTTTGTGGAAGTTTCAATCCATACTTGGCTGGCCCCCTGAAAGAGCAGCACATGGCAGAGAGCAGTTCATGGGAGCAGAAAACAGTGAAGAGCAGAGGAAAGGGTAGTAGCTGCAGCTTCTAGCCAGCCTCTCTCCCCTCCTTATATTCTAAACAAGCTACTCTGGGGCGGGGCTGTAGAACTCACGCAATGTCTATACTATCCCCTTGCACAGGATAACTATGTTTACAAACTAAGAATGCTAGCTCTCTGCTATGCTGCCACATAATTAAACTTCTAAACTTCTCAAGTTGACACAATGGATCAACCAATACAGACAGCCAGGTCAGAAAAACATTGCATAGTGATATGTCAGGAAGTTGTCCATATGGACTTCATGTTGAAACCAAAAATGGGACAGATCCATCTGACTACGTAAAAAGTCCTGAGGAGTTGTTTTTTTTTTTTTTTTTTTTTTTTTTTTTTTTTTTTTTTTTTTTTTTTTTTTTTTTTTTTATT
>PVKA01020207.1:0-40766 GCA_004027165.1 Ctenomys sociabilis | reverse complement strand
CTGAGGAAGAGCAAAAGGGACACCAACACAGTGTACAGTTCTGCACCTTCAACATCCTTTTCTCATACAGGAAAACAGGAAAAGCAGATGACTCTGTCTCCATGGTGGAACAAGCCAAGGCCAATGCCTTGCTGTGGGAGAGCAGGTTGGAGGTCACAGAGCTCTCTCGGATTGAATATCGTGACATTTCCCGGAGACTTCTTTTGCTACACCACCTTGTCTTCTTTGTGCACACAGACTCCTTGTGATTCTTCTGAACTGGATATTCACTTATTTCTTAAGGATTCCCCACTTGGTTGTCACTCTTTTTTACCGTAAGACATCCGCTGGGGAGGCTGGCGCCTGCGCACTGGCGCGAGTGCAGTGACGTAGAAACTCTGAGCCACACTGCCGGCGCCTCAGCGGCAGTTTAGGTTCTTGGGACTCCAATATGGCCGAGCAGCAGTCTCCCGCGAAGACCAGTTGTGCACCTTCCTCTTCAAAAAACCCAGGCGGAAAGGGGCATCAAGCAGCCGAAAGCGCCGGGCGTGTGAGCCTGAACCTGGAGAAAGCAGCAGCAGTGGTGATGAAGGCAGCACCGTGATTCGACCCGAGAAGAAAAGAGCGATCCACAATCCGATGATTCAGAAGACCCGAGGCAACGGTAAACTGAACGCGGCCTGCGGTTATCTGAGCAGTGAGGAGGAGGAGGAGGGCGAGAGTTTGGGCGTGGTGTACAAGTCCACCCGCTCGGCGAAGCCAGTCGGTCCAGAGGATATGGGCGCGACAGCGGTATACGAACTGGACACAGAGAAGGAGAGAGACGCACAAGCCATCAGAAATACATGAAGCCCAAGGATACGTCCTTGGGCAACGCCTCCTCCGGGTTGGTGAGGAAGGGCCCCATCCGAGCGCCTGAGCATCTACGCGCCACCGTGCGCTGGGATTACCAGCCCGACATCTGCAAGGACTACAAGGAGACTGGCTTCTGCGGTTTCGGAGACAGCTGCAAATTCCTCCACGACCGCTCAGATTACAAGCACGGGTGGCAAATTGAGCGTGAGCTTGATGAGGGTCGCTATGGTGTCTGTGAGGACGAAAACTACGAAGTGGGGAGCGATGAGGAGGAGATACCGTTCAAGTGCTTCATCTGCCGTCAGACCTTTAAAAACCCAGTTGTCACCAAGTGCAAGCATTATTTCTGCGAGAGCTGTGCGCTGCAGCATTTCCGAACCACCTCCCGCTGCTATGTTTGTGACCAGCAGACAAATGGTGTCTTCAATCCTCGCTGCTCTTTAACATTCCATCATTGCAATAGTGACCAAAAAAAAAAAAAAAAATTTGAACAGAAACACTTATATGGTTAAGCCTTAACTGTGACCGCAACATTTCTTATCTTTTAGATAAGAAGAACAAAGAAAACAAACATGATCTGAAACAGAGAGACTACTTATGTAACAGCCACCCAACACGGGCTATGTGGTTGATGCTGCTGAGCAGTTCAGTAGGATAGGGACAGTGATGCCAATCCGGCTCTCGGCCCAGGGTCAGAAGCAAGACTGGCATTACTTGTCAGAGGTCCTGTCATTCAAGACATGAATCATGATTACTTCCTTCATGGCTTAAAGAAAATACTGAGGATGAACCCTTTCACGAAGATGGCGCTGAAGGTGAAGAAAGAAGCCCCTTCCCCTCCCAAAGCAGCAGCCAAAGCAAAAGCTCTGAAGGCCAAGAAAGCTGTGCTGAAAGGCATCCACAGCCACAAAAAGAAGATATGAATGTCACCCACCTTACATCATCCCAAGACACTGGACAGCGCCCCAGGAGAAACCAACTTGGCCACTGTACCATCAGCAAGTTCCCCCTGACCACAGAGTCAGCTATGAAAAAAGATCAAGAACAACAATGCACTCTTGTTCATTGTGAATGTCAAAGCCAATAAGCACCAAACCAAACAAGCTGTAAAGAAGCTGTAGGACATCGATGTCGCCAGGGTCAATACCCAAATCAGGCCTGATGGAAGGCGTATGTTTGACTGGCTCCTGATTACGATGCATTGGATGTTGCCAAAAAAATTGAGATCATCTAAATTGAGTCCAGCTGGCTAATTCTAAACACATACTTCCCCCCACCCACCCAAAGGAAAAAAAATGCTGAGGATGAAGAATAGTTTTAAAGTGCAAGTAATTTTTCCTAAGAAATTAGAAAGCAATACCTGCGGCAAAAGAGAATTTGACATGAGATTACGTGTTTAAAAGGAACCAACTGAATAATTTTCCTCTTCCACTAAGGATAAGATCTTTAATTGTACTTGAAAAGATTTATTAAATTAGGTACCATTTAACTATCTGAAGTCTTAGTTACTTGTCCTATTGCTGAGACAGAATACCCAACCCCCACAAGTGAAAGTAGAAAAGGTTTCTTTCAGCTCACAGTTTGTAGTGATTTTCGTCAGTAGTCAGTTGGCTCTGAGAATAGTGTGGTGGCAAAGGAGCTTTACAGAGGAGAAAAAGTTCACAAAGGGCAGAAGATAGCAAAGCAACAAGGGATACCCGCCAATCTTCCTACCCCTTATATCTTATCCAGGCTACTCAGGGCAGAGAGCACTTATACCCTTAGGCCTAGTGCCATTGATCCTAGCACTGCACCATATATTAATCCAGGCAGCCACCTCAGAAAAAGCCCTACCTATGGCTGCATGAGGCTTTGGGGGCCATCTAGACACAAGACACTACAACATCTGCATTCACTTAAGGCTCTTTTATGGTGTTCTTTTTATGCTGTTGCTACTGCTATATTGTCAATAAAACTTCCACTTATTCACTGCTTGTATTTCACAGTATCTCTGAACAAAGAGCTCATTCCTAATTTCCAGAAAAAGAAAAATACTACGGAGCTAGATAACTTGGCCGAAGTCATACAGACAGTAGAGACTGGGAAGCTGGTTTAAAGCCCAAGTACACCTTAACAGATTGCCCTTAACTTATTAAGATGTTGCCCACCCACATTCATAATGCTGAGCTCAGCATCAGTGTAAGAAAGGGACTATTAAGGCCCTAGGGCCATGAGTTCTAACTCTAATACTATTATATTCATTGCCCAAGATAGAGCAGGATGACAGGGAGGTATAGGATGTTGCTAGCACTTCTGAGCCGGGAGGAGATGGGCTGAATTAGTGGTATGATTTGGGCTTAGATTTGTAAACAAGGGGATTTTGATTGTGGAATAGCAGAGAAGACAATTTAGCCAAAGAAAATGACAAATGTCATCTTAGGAGAGGAATAATGCAGGTGTATTCATAAACAGAGCACGAAGTTAAAAGAGAGAAGTATTGGACAATAAAATTACTGTCTTCTACTAGGGAGAATGAGTTTTATTCTTTGAACAATGAGAACAGAACTCACTGAAGTGTTCTGAGCAAGAAAATGATGGGAGGAAGACTATCTCCTGCTAATTCTTGCAAACCTAGCCAAAAAAGAGGCCAAACTGGAGTGAGATCTGCAGTAGTATAAGAAGGAATAAGTAAGGCTCTAAAGGTAACAAAGAGATGAGCAGGATGCAAGACAGAAATATTACTAGATGGAAGCCCAAGATTGTATTCTATGGAGAATTGGTTTAATATTTCAACTGGACAATAAGAATTATAATTAACTTGCTTTGTGATTCTTTAAGATATGGATTTGTCATTATTACTCAAAATATAGTCTCCAGGCTAGCAACATTGACATCAGCTGGGAGCCCATTAGAGACTGAGCCCACCCCGGACACTGAGTCAGGTCCGCACATAACAAGTTCCCCAGGTAACTCCCGTGAACCTTGGGAACCACTGGCTTATTTTTCATTTTCAGAAACATTTTGAAAGAGAAGAGTAGAGTATGAGCTTCTCTTCACCATGTGGCAGAAACACAGCTGTAAGTCACAACAAATAGTAATGGTTGGATTTAATATAACATAGAATTTAGTGTAGACTTAACATTAATTCTATAGTTGCTCTCTGTATACCAGCAGCATAAAGCTTTGTGTTTGAACCTGAATATAATTGGTGACAGGAGGAATAGATACAATGCCTGTGTGACCTATCTGAAAGGCTCATAAGACAGGTCTGAGGGTCTGAACAGAATGTTCTGGAATATACAGGTTCCCAGATGTAGGTCTTAGTTGACCATAGTGCTGCACACTCAGGGTACCTATGACATTCAGACTTCTGCTTGTTGCTCCAACAATGACATCAGCCAAGCAAGCACCAGTATCAAGGCTGCAGTGAAACTTTGGAAATGGGGAGCCACTGGAGAGTTTAACTGGGCTGGCAGCTGAACAACAAAGAGAATGATAGAAAAGTGAAGACCATAAAAGCCAGGGCTTTGAGGAAACAGCAGCTGCGTAGATGTGATCCCTCTCCTTTAACTTGCTGGAATTTACCTATTTTTATGTAACTTTTTTTTTTTTTTTTTTTTTTGGTGGTACCAGGGATTGAACTTGGGACCTTGCACTTGCTGATCCCAGTGAGCTATCTCCCCAGACCTAGATAACTTCTTGTGTGAACCAGGGTCTACAAACTGCAAGAATAAGTGCAGTTGGTCTCTTCTGTTGGAAGTAACAATACTTAAAACTTCTTCAAATCCCTCTAACATGCCTATTGGGGGGCTTTTATTATCCTTGTGAATAGAAATAGAGAGAAAGAAAAACCAATTACAGAAGAATTAGAGCCTTAGAGAAAATACTCGATACATTACTCCTCCTCAAAACAAAAAATTCTAGAAAAGTGGGGTCTAGAGAGCTGGAAAGCCAGGCGCTGTGGACGCACACTTCTCATCATTGGAATGAGGAGAGCTCTGTGCTGAGGCACAGCCTTCCTCCTCTTGTGCCCTGCGACGTGCTTGGCTGATGCCACGACAGCACTTTGCAAACCCCGCTCAGAGCCTCACAGACATGCTCTCCTGCCTCTTTCCTGAAGTAGCCACCTCTGTTACTGCTTTGGAAACTTTCCCTCATCCCTTAATACCCCATTCCCGTTTATCTTTCTCTGATGCTCCCTGACATCTGGACACAATTAGTTGCTTCCACCCTTGGGTCCCTTTCCTCAGTCATTTCCAAGCTACAGATTGTGGCTGTTAGTAAGCAGGTCATGGAGTCGATTGTGTGGGTCAGTGTAGGACAACTGAAGAGTCCAGAAGACCTTAACACATTTTGTGAAAATGTTATTTCGGTGCATTCACGTATATGTGTGCGTGACACTGACTTAGGTTGTTACCCGGAAGTGAAGATCACAGCAAGATTCAGGCCCCTGTGTTTTATTGAAAGACTTTTCATCAAAAATCTCCTAAGGAAGTGGTAAAGAAGTAGGCTGGGAAGGGGAAAAGCAAGGCAGAGGTGGGATCTGAGTAAAATCTGGTGTTGGCCTGATGTCCCAGGGAAGCACATACTACACTGCAACATCTACCGAGCCTCTGGGCCAGCACCATATTCCCAATCAGCCAGGCCTAGCTAGAGAAGGAACATCCCGAGTGAGGCACCACCTACCTGCCAAGCATGAGGCCCAAGAGAAGGTGGCAGCTGTGACCCACTTAGGGTCACAAAGCACTTTATCATCCCAGGTACAGAACCTGACAACACAGCAGCAGCCACCGAAGGCCACTCCCTGCCTGCTCCAACCATGTGCAGGGCCTCTTGCTCAACAGTCAGAGAGGAGCCCACTGGAAGTCCTAAGATACAAAGCTTGTGGTCTGTATCTCAACTTGTTATGGTGTTTTTATGTGCCAGGCAATGTCATTCTAAGACATATTAGAACTTTAAATTATTGGTGTGAATTATACCACTCACCTTGTATCATGCAGTGCAATATTAAGTGAATTTACATAATTTGAAATGACAAATGTGCCCATTTTTATGTATTTCATTTTGTCCAGAATAGTGGGGGTAAAATGAATGCAACTGCTGGTGTTCCACGTCCTAATGTGCGCTCCACAGCTCTGAAGGCACCTTCAGACTGCAGGAGCAAGAGGAAGGGCTGGAAGGAAGGGAAACATGGGCTGCCCTGCTTTTCTTTCCCTCTGGGCATCACTTTCAGTGAAGTAACTGGCTAATCTCAGGGAACAGTGAGAAAGGGTATGATGGGGCACCCTGAATATGTTGTTCAGAATGCCTTCTTTCTTTGCTCCAAGGAAGCTCTGGCTCGGACAGAAAGCTTGGCCTCCGGATCTGATGGCAGCCTTGCTGAGTTGTAGATGTGACCCATTTACCTTCTACCTAATTTGAGTCTCATTCAAGTCCAGTGCCAGAGTCATGTGGCCATCAAGGTGCTTCTCTTGCTACAAGTGAGCCCCTTGAGCTGAGGAGATGTTCTGTTTTCCTGTGTTGGTTAGCCAGGCAGCCTGAGGCCTGAGGGAGCGATGCTGGTCAAAGCCTGGCAGTGGCTGCCTCCTGCTGTGGGAGACCACATAATAACAGCACTGGGGCCAAGGGACTTACCTCACTGTCCCTCAGAGTAGGAGATCAGTGTGACATTCTGTATCCTGTCTGGATGGTGCAGACCCTTTGGGGCTATTGTGTGACAGAAAAACAGAGGTGAGAATGAACATAGCCCTGGAGCAAGAGTGAACTCACACAATTTCTCACCCTAACTAATCACAGGCTGCTACTGTTCCCACTTCCTTGTGCGATGGCACACATGTTGCCTATCAGTAGCTACATAGTGCCGAGGGCGTGCTCAGCTGCTCCAGTAAAGGTGCTGTATCCAGCACAATGGCTGCGATCCGGGCTACTGCTTGGTAGGCTCTGTAGTCATTCACTGTTGTCAACGACCCATTCACTTCTTGTAGAAACCATATTAGCTAATTAAATGGAAGTACGATATCTGTAAGTCTTTAAGTCTTGCAGAGTGGCACTTTGAGGGACACCCCTGATTTACAATACTATGTTGCTTTTTATTTGCCATCTTATCCTGAAGTTGGTGGGAGAAGGGTCATTTCAAAGGCTTTCCCTTAGCTTTAGCTTCCATAAGAGCTCTTACACTGCAGGTCAAAGGACCGATGCCAACTACAAAATAGATCTATCCTAGTTACATATTCAGGAGTTAGATCAATAATTGACCCATGTGTATTTAGGGTTGATGCTTGGTTCTATAAGTCCAGTAGGCTCAATATGAAAGGGGCTTGAGCTAGCACCCCACTTATTTCCTGACCCACATCTTCTGCTACTCTAACCAGGGGACTATGATGGTATTATGAGTGTCTGGTTATCAGCATCAGTTCAGATCCTCTGTGTACTAGCACTGAGAGGTATAGGCATGTTTCCCTCCCTAATAGTCAGTTAATCCAGTAAGTAACTGTAGGTCTCTTTGAGGAATAAGTAACAGAGTCACTCTTGCCACAGTGTTGAAGAATTCTTCCTCATGGCAACCTGGCCCCTCACTTGGTCAGTGGTGTCTGGAACTGAGAAGTGGATCAGATCCAGAACTTTGGCAGAGACTCATGTCTTTCCACTGGCACAGCTGACTTCAGACTTCTGTTGGCTCGTACTTGCTCCCTTTCAGTTATATATCTTAAATACTTGTTGACTGTTTATCTTCCTTGCTCCTAGGAACACCATGTTCTGTTATTTCATCTCCATAGAAGATTGCTATGACTCAGGCTCCCTTATCTTCCCCTGCAGCCTTGCTGCCCATTCTAATTATACCATCTTGCTGTTGAGGGGTAAGTGCTACTCTGCAGCCTCTGGCGGGCTAGCATCCTATCAGGCACATGGATAGTAAAAAACTTAGTGCATCTTGTGAGTCTACAAGAAGAGTTCATTTACAGCTTCTCAAAGACACCGATAGGGCCAGGGAGATAGCTCAGTAAAATAAGCACTTATCTGGCAAGCACAAAGTCCTAAGTTCAATCCCCGGTACCACACACACACAAAAAAAAGACACCAGTGTGCCCCTGGCCAGTCCATGCCTACTACTTTGGTAAGTGGGGAGTCTTCAGCTGCCCACCAGGGATATTGTTAGCTGCCAGGGTCTCCAGCCCTGTGTCTTAGATCCAATGTAGCTTGCCTTCTTCTGTGAGTCTGCTGTCATTTCTCCATCATCTGCTATAGCAGTTCTGGCATTTCTACTTCATTTATTCTGGCCCATAACTTTTGCCAAGCTCTCAGTAGCTACTGCACATCCATCTCCCAGAGCCCTTGCTAGGCTGTTAAGTCCTAGATCCCAGGCGGTTTCAATCAGCAAACTCTTCCTCATCCAGCTTCATACTCTGCTTCTGATCCATGTTCTGGTTCATACTCAGCCAGTTTCTCCAATTTTTCATGGTCCACATCAGCCAGGACCTAACAGATGGGGTTGAAATAGTGGGCTGTCTATCTCCATAAGGGTCAGTGGATGGGTTCTGGGTGGGCTAAGTGCTCTTGGGACAGGCTGAGAATTCAAGATCCTCATGTGTGTCATCCCATGACCCTAGGACCTGCCTCTGCCCTGGGAGACATGACTTTAGCATAGGGAATCTGCCTAGCCTAAGAAGTCACCTTCTCTGTGTTCAGTGATTGTCTTTGACAAGTCACTAGTTGTTCCTGCCCTCCAGCTTAAAAAGAGTTCTTTAAAACTTTCCAGCAAGAAGACCATCAGCTCCTCACCAGTACATTGCCTTACCATGGTGACTGATTGTTCTGGGCTTGTCATTTCCCCTCATCATAGGCATTCAGCAGCAGCCACCCTTTCCATAGCCCTTACAATTACTGCATCTCCCATGTCTCTTAATCCTACAAATTGTGGTGAGATCAGGGCTTTCTCCTGTCCCAGATCCCAAGAGATGATCCCTATAGTTTTTAGCAGCTGTATCCTACTTCTTGCAAGGGACCTTCAGTAGTGTTACACATGCGGCTCCTCATTGCCAGCTGACATTCTATAGTGAGGTCAACTGTGAGCTAAGAGTAGCGACTGGGCAGTGGTTGCACCAGCCACATACTGGGTGGTCTTAACAGATGGGGGTGAAATGGTGGGCTCTCTATCTCCATAAGGGTCAGTGGGTGTATTTCATGTATGTGCGTTCCCTCTGAGATAGCACCCTCAGTGTCCACTGACATTATTAGGGCATTTTTAAATGTTTGCAAACATTACATGAGTCCAGTCTATATGTGCCTGTGTCTATTAGAACCTAATCTAGCACCACAGTTTCTTACTTCCCCAACGCAGGTCTCTAATCTCCTGGATGGCAGAGGCTCATCCCGTTCATCCTTGCCTTACTCATTCAGAGGCCAGTAGCAAATTGTTACTATGCAAACATTTGTCAAATGAAGGTTGTTTTAGGATAGATCACAGAGCAGCTTGAACTCTGGGCTAAATACTTGGAGCATTATTCTATTGGCAGTTAGGAAGTTTGAAACACTGTCTTGGCAGCAGTACGTAATGTGTATTGGACCAGCAAGAGAGAAGACAGAAGAGCCAGGAGCTATTGCAGCACACAGGCAGAAAGTAACAAGAGGCAGAGTGTGACTGGAGCCTGTGAAATCTCAGAGACAGATACAAAAGTATTTTTAAAATATGATCCACAGGGCCTGGATGGTCTCAGGCTGCCGCCCACTGCAGGGACCCTCAGGGATTCTAATCAATAAGTGCGTAGGCAGTTTTGTACTCACACACCCTAAGGAAGATAGAGGAAGAGCATGTCTCATGTTTGTTATGAAGAAATATCTAGAAAATAAATTCTTATGGGTTTTTTCATTGCTGTGTACAATTAGACAAAAATCTCTAAAATGGATAAAGTGATATTCTTTTTCCTCCATATATTTTCCTTGCCCCTCCTCCTTTCCCCCCTGCATATTTTTGCCAGAACTCCACAATTATGTCTGTGAAAATCCCAAGTTATCAATACAGAATTTGCTGAGGTCATTGTCACACAGGCTACTTAAAATGAGAGTGGTTTCAAGGACCCTGCCTTTGAGCAAGCCGAGCTGCACAGTCGCATATGCTTCAGAGCTGCAGCTTCAGCACATTGTTCTCGGCTGCACTCTGGATCACATCCCGGTTGGAATAACTCACCCATGACGTAGATGGATCATACACACACCAGAAAATACTGGTTTTCCTCTGAACTTTCCAGGCCTCGAGTGAGGAAAGATATTTACATTCTGTTCAATTGTTTTTTGAGAGCTTGCTCCTGGGAACCCAGTTATACAGACCAGACCTGGAGGTGCCAACGTTCTCGTTGAGGTTGACTTGAGATTTGTTGTTGACATCACAGCTTTTCCCATGGACTTCACCATGGCAGTTCGCTATGATACTCAGGTACTCTTTAACTCCGACTTTCAGACAATGGCAAAGCTGAGAGAAATACATTCACATCTGTCTCAAGGGCAGATGGAGTCTTCACTAAATAATATCCAAGAAGTAGGACATTGGAAGAGCATTCTAAGGAAAAGGGTTTCCTAAAGATACCTAAGCAATGGTGTGAGCTATAGCTCACATGCTTTGTCTGCACAGTGAGGCTAAATGTGTGGTTCCATGTTTGAAAGATCAGGTTTAAGAAGGAGTACCCAAGTGTTTATAGAACAAGTAAAATAACATAAATCCTCCCCTCCTCAGACCTTTTCTTTAAAACTAATAAAACAACTCATGTGCAGGGATTCTAACTCAGAGGGGACACAGCACAGGCATTGATTTGCGTTTAGACCTTATCCTGCAACTAGAGATGAAAAACACATGGCCCCTTCTTCCCCTTTCTACAACACTACCCACAACCCTTGAAAAATAACTGAGCAGAATGGCAATTAGAAAGCAAAGTTAGAAAAATACTTGTTCAGGAGCAGTAGTTTCTAACATTTTCTCCAGTATTAGAAGCCCACCAAACATTTCCCTTGAACATTGCTTTATGTGGATGGAAGGATAAGTGGTCACAGAGACCCGCAGCCCCTGTGGGGACCCCATTCTTGGAACACGCACTGTGTGTCACATGAACACAGCTGCTGCCCCACTTTGAAATGCTTTTTTCTTAGCAGAATTTGAAATTGAACTCAGGCCCTTGCGCTTGCCAGGGAAGCACATATTCCATTGAGCTATCTCATCGGCCTCTGAAAATCTTGATAAGATAAAATTCTCCATTTCTCACTTATGAAGGAAAGCCAAGACTCCAGTGATGTTTGACCTGGTGAGGATGCAGACCATTACAAAAAAAGAAATATTTTTACTTACTCATAGAGCATTTGTCTGAGCACTTTTGAAGGCTTTCCTAAATTGTAAGCCTTCTACAATATAGCTAGTTACCATATTTCATGTACTATGTTCTGTTGTGAAGGTTTCCAAATTTCTTCGTTTTGTGATTCAGGGCCATGATTAATTAAACCACTTGGAGACAAGGCTTAAAAATAAGACCTGGAGACCCAACACAGCCCACCCGGTGAGTGAGAACTCCAGGCCCACCTCATGAGAGAGATCTTTCCCAGTGTTCTCCAGTCCTGCCCAGCCACCCCAAAACCAGGACTGCCTGCCCTGTGAGTGAGAATATCTACCACCCTTTTGGGAACCCTACGTACCCGCCAAATGCCAGGCCCCATGAGTGTGTGAGAGAGCTTCTGTGCTGTCCTGCCCACCCCCAAACCCCTCCATACATAGCCAAGGCCTGACATACAGACCTGGGGAGAAACTCTGCAGCTGAAGTCCCTGCACTGATGCTCAGGTCAAAACCACACACTAATCCAGAATAAGAGCATCTTGTCAAAGGGGCAAAACAGGTTCACCTCCAAGGACAGCAATAGGAAGGAGGTGAGCACAGCAGCCAGACCCAAGCCAGGCAAAACTACATGAACTAGAACTTGCTGTAACAATACCTGAATTTCATAAGGTGCTAAGGTTAGAATGGCACCAAAACTCTACACCAAAAGTCAGAGGTCAGAGCTATAAGTCATGATTAAAAACAAAGAGCCAAATGCAATCTCAGGCCACAAACCCACCAATGATAATTACAGAGGACACTAACTCAGCTAAAATGAATGAATTAACATAGTCGGAATCAAGGAAACAAAAGCAGAAAGGTATAGAGGAATTCAGACCAGAATTAATGCCTGAAAAAACAAAACAAAAAAAAAATTTTTTTTGAATGCATAGCATCAGAAGTAATGAATCAAATCCACAAACATATGGGGGAAACCCAATGCCCACCCAGAACAAGCACAGAGAACACTATTCCAGCTGAAACATATGAATTAACAGCGTCGCAGGCAAAGAAACAACAGCAAAAAGGTAAAGAGGAACTCAAAGCAGAAGTAATTTCCGAAATAAAAAAAGAAGTCTTTGAAATCATTGCATCTGAAATAGAGAATCAATTCTGAAAATACATAGAGGAAACTCAATTTGGAAAAAACTCTGCAGTAAAAGAATTAATAGCTACCTCTAAAGAAGACATTGACAAAGAAAATAGAGGAGATTTAGAAATATGATGGATTCCTTGAATGAGCAATACTGGAAATAAATAGGTTGAATGAAGCAGAGGCAAAGAGATATAGAAGAACGTAAAATCTCAATCACGAATCTACAAAACTGTTTGAATGAAAGCAAAGACAAAGTCTCAGATCTTCAAGACACTGGTGCAACTAATGAAAAGCTGAGACAGGAGGATTGTTGTGAGTTCAAGACCAGCCTGAGCTACAAAGTGAGTTTGAGGCCAGCCTGAAGTGCACAGTAAGACCCTGTCTCAAAAAAAAAAAAAACTAGGATGCAGAAAAATGATCCATCACATACAAGATGATGCCTACATGAACAATGTGAGACTAATAGGCATCAATGAGAAAGAGTCAGTACAAATTATATAAAAAGAATATGGGTAGAAGTAACAGCAGAAAGCTTCCCAAATATGAGGAAATAATTTAACATTCAGGTAACTGAAGCATACAGAATGCCAAATAACTTCAACCCAACTGAAAACACACCAAGACATATAATAGTCAAGATCCCAGAAATTCAACACAAGAATACTATACTGAAAGCTGCTAGAGAAAAGAAGCAGATCATATTCAAAGGAAAACCCATCAGAATTACAGCCAACTTCTCTTCACAAACCATGAAGGCAAGGAGAGCACAGAGCAGAGTTCTTCAAGTCCTCTATGAAAACAAACTCCTACCCAGACTACTATACCCTGAAAAACTCTCTTTTAAGTTTGATGGAGAAGTGAAATACTTCCACAACAAAGAACAACCAAAGAATTTCATGACGACAAAGCCATCTCTACATAGGCTACTGAAAGATGTTCTAGAGAGAGACAACAATGACCAGTACTCCATGAATGAGAACAGAAGGAACTAACTAAGTAGGGTAAACAATAAACACAGAACAAAAAAGAGTAAATAACAGCAGGTAAATAACATGACAATCATAAGTCAACACATTTCAATTATAACCATCAATGTAAATGGACTCAAGTCATCAATTAAGAGAAATAGACTGGCACAGTGGATTAGGAAACAAAACCCAACAATATGCTGCATACAAGAAACTCACTTAACTCAAAAGGACATTCACAGGCTTAAAGTCAAAGGATGGAAAACAATATTACATGCCCCAGCACCGCAGAAAAAAGCAAGGGTAGCAATCTTGTTCTCAGACAGTCTCAACTTCAAACCAAGAATGATAAAATGACACAAAGAAGGCCATTTTATACTGGTTAAGGGAAGAATTCAGTAGGAAGAGGTAACACTCATAAATATATATGCAGCAAACACAGGAGCACCCAACTATGTAAAACAAATTTAATGGACATGACAAAGCTAATATCCAATACCACAATCTTAACAGGAGACCTAAATACCCCCTTATCCCAAAAAGACAGGTCAACTAGACAAAAAATTAGCAAAGAAGTAGTAGAACTGGACCAGAGTCTGGAACAAATGGACTTGGTGGACATATACAGTGTGTTCCACCCAACCACAGCTGAATACACATTTTTTTCAGCTGCACATGAGTCATTCTCTGAAATAGACCACATACTGGTCCACAGGCCATGCTTAAGGATATGCAAGAAAACAGAAATTATCCCATGCATATTATCTGACCACAGTGCAATGAAACTGGAAATAAACAACAAAAGAAACCAGAAATTCGGCTAAATTCATGGAAATTAAACAACACCCTGCTCAACAATCAGTGGGTCACAGATGAAATTAAATAAGAAATTTAACAATACCTACAATTCAATGAGAATTCAACCACAACTTACCAGAATTTATGGGATGCAATGAAAACAGTTCTTAGAGGGAAAATCATAGTTATGAACTCACACATTAGGAAAACAGAACACGGGAACAAATAAACACTCTAACGTTGCACCTCTGACCTCTAGAAAAAGAAGAGCAAACCAAACCCAGAGCGCAAAGACGAGAAGGAATCATAAAGATTAGAGCAGAAATTAATTTAATTGAGACAAAGAAAACAGTTCCAAGAACCCACAAATCAAAAAGTTGGTTCTTTGAAGGACTAAATAAAGTTGATAAGCCACTAGCTAACCTCATCAAAAAGAGGAAAGAAAAAATTCAAATACAAGCAATAAGGAATGAAAAGGGTGAAATCACCACAGACTCAGTGGAAATTCAGATTTTCAATAGCTACTTTGAGAATCTTTACACTCACAGAATAGAAGACACAGATGAAATGGATAGATTCCTAGAAAGGTACAAATTACCAGAACTGAATCAAGAAGATAGAACAACTGTCAATAAACCAATAACAGCCAATGAAATATGAAATATAATAAAAAGCTTGTCTACAAAGAAAAGTCTAGGTCCTGATGGATTCATAGCTGAATTCTACAAGAAATTTACAGAAGATATAATCCCTACACTCCACAAATTCTTCAATGAAATTGAAAAGGAAACAGTTCTTCCAAAATCATTCCAGGAGACAAGTGTTATACTGATGCCAAAACCAGGGAAAGACACAACTAACAAAGAGAACTATAGTCCAATCTCCCTCATGAACATAGATGCAAAAATCCTAGCAAACAGAATACAGCAAATCATCAAGAAGATCAAGCACCATGACTAGGTAGGACGCATCCCAGGGATGCAAGGATGGTTCAATATTTGCAAATCTATAAATGTAATACACTATATCAATAGAGTGAAAACTAAAAACCACATGATCCTCTCAATTGATGCAGAGAAGGCTTTTGACAAAGTCCAACACTCATTCATGTTCAAAATCCTTCAGAAAATTGGAATATAAGGCCTCTACTTCAATGTGATAAAAGCTATCTATGACAACAGCTAATATAATTCTGAACAGGGAAAAACTAAAATCTTTTACTCTTAGATCTGGTACAAGTCAAGGATGTCCTCTATCACCCCTCCTATTCAATATAGTTTTGGAATCATTAGCTACAGCTGTCAGACATGGGAGAAGAAAAAGGAATAAAAATAGGTAAAGAAGAAGTTTTTTGTTGTTGTTATTAAATTTTCATTCATTTTAATGAGAGAAAAAGATGAAAACAATGAAATAGTTTCAAAACAAGTTAGTAGGATAGTTACAATAATTAACACATTGTATATTGTTGTCTTCATAGTAGTTATTCAGAGGACAAGATGCAGACATGATATCTTTGTCTAAATATTAGTGAAGAACTTCTACATGAATTAAGAGAAAGTAGCTGTATATCTATCCTATCTTGTGTATACATATAATTACGTATATTACTATTTTAACAACAAAACGGTCCTTTTTATTTTACTTTTTTCACTTTTTTAATTTTTTTATTTTTATTTTTGTTTTGTTGAAGTACAAATATCAATGAGACAGTTTTAAGATACCTTGACAAGATGGATTTGATACATTAATACATTGCAAACTGTTTTCATAATGTTTTGGTATCATAGAAGGTGCATACATGATATTATACTTACAGACATTATTATACCATATGTCTCTTATCAGTAAATTAAGAGTGTAGCTGTTTGCGTATCTTATTTTTTATACCTGAATTATATCAAAGATTCAATAATTAATACTTTCTACCTTGTTATTTTCCTAGTGGTTGTCCATAGTACTAGAAGCCAACATAATATCCTGTCCAACCATCATTAGTGCAAATTAAAGAAGAAGTTAAATTATCACTCTTGCAGATGACATGATACTTTACTTGGAAGACCCAAATAAGCTCCACCAAGAAGCTACTAGAATTGATACACAAATTCAGTAGCATAGCAGGATACAAAGTCAATACTCAAAGTCAATAACATTTCTCTACACAGATAACAAACACACTGAGAGGGAAAGTACAGAAACAATACCTTTTACAATAGCACCATGAAAAGTGAAATATCTTGGAATTCATCTAACTAAAGAAGTTAAAGGGCCAGGGAGATGGCTCAGTGGAATAAACGCTTCCCTGGCAAATGCAAGAGTCTGAGTTCAATCCCCAGTTCCACCAAAATAAATAAATAAATAAAAATAAACATTCAAAATGCATTTAAAAAGAAAAAAGAGGTTAGCTGGGCATGGTGGCGCAGGCCTGTAATCCCAGCACTCGGGAGGCTGAGGCAGGAGGATTGTTGTGAGTCCAAGACCAGCCTGAGCTACAAATTGAGTTTAAGGCCAGCCTGAACTGCATAGTAAGACCATGTCTCAAAAAGACAAAAAAAAGAAAAGGAAAAAGAAAAAGAAGTTAAAGATCTTTTCATGGAAAATTATAGTACTCTGAAAAAAGAGACCATAGAGGATTTCAGGAAATGAAAAGATATATCCTGCTCCTGTATAAGAAGAACCAACATCTTGAAGATGGCCATACTCCCAAAATTGTTGTACATATTCAATGTAATCCCCATCAGACTACCAACAAAATACCTCCCATACCTAGAGAAATCATTCCTACCTATTTGGAACCAGAAAAGACCTAGAATAGCAAAGGCAGTCCTGACCAACAAACACAAGTCAGGAGACATTACAATTCTACAAAGCTACTGTGATAAAATCATCGTGGTATTGGCAACAAAATAGACCTGAGGACCAGTGGAATAGACAAGAAGATGCAGAGGCCTCTACAAACACACTCAACCACTTGATCTTCAACAAAGGAGCCAAACATGCTTACTGGAAGAAAGATAGCCTCTTTAACAAATGGTGCTGGAAAAATTGACTCTCCATGTTTCAAAAACTAAAACTTGACCCAGGTCTATCACCATGCACTAAGCTAAAGTCAAAATGGATTAAAGATCTAAATATTAAAACTGAGACACTCAATCTGCTGGAAGAGAAAGTAGGAGAAACTCTTGAAGACACAGGGTAGGCAAAGAGTTTACGAACAAACATGTATTTGCATGGGAAATACTTAAAAGAATTAACAACTGGGACCACCTGTTATTGAGAAGCTTTTGCACATCAAAAACAAATTACCAACAAAGTGAAAAGAAAACCCACAAATTTTGAAAAAATCCTAACTTATAAGCAGTCAGACAAAGGTCTGCTCTCTATAATTTATAAAGAACTAAAAAATATCAGGGCCCCTAAATTTAAAAACGCAATCCAGAAATGGGCATCTTAGATGAACACACACTTCTCAGAGGATGAAATTAAAGAAACTAATAAATATATGAAAAAATAGTCCACATCACTAGTCATCCATGAAATGCAAATTAAAACAACACTGAGATACCATCTCACACCAGAAAGAATGGCTATCGTAAAAAAAAAAAAAAAAAAAAAAAATCAGCCAACAGCAAATGTTGGAGAGGTTGTGGGGAAAAGGGAACCCTTCTCCACAGCTGATGGGAATGTATTCTGGTGCAACCATTGTGGAGATCAGTATGGAGACTCCTCACAAAAGTAGGACTGGAAATCCCATTCAAGCCGGCTATCCCCCTACTGGGAATTTTCCCAGAGAAACTGCAAATATCATATCATAGTGATATTTGTGTACCTATGTTTTAGCAGCACAATTTGTGATAGCAAAATCCTGGAAACAACCAAGATGCCCGTCACATGGTTGCAAAAGATGTGGTATTTTTATATAATGGACTATTACTCAGCTGTAAAGAATGATAAACTCAAAGCTTTCATATTTAAGTGGATGCCACTTGAAGACATACTTATAAGCAAAATAAACCAGACCCACATATGCAAATATCATATAGTCACCCTCGTATAACTCAAGAGAAGAATTGCAAGTAGAAATGTGTAACACAAAAGGAAAGCGAGAACTTGAGGACTGGACAATGAGGAGAGGGAAGGAGAAATGCTGAGAAACAAGACAGGGGCAAGACCATTCACTTATACACACTAGATGGGTAAGACAAATGTCCCGAGAAACATCAGGAGATTTTTGAAGCTAGCAGTTAAGTGGTAGGATTCTCACCCCGACTAACTATATATGCTGATACCTGTGAACCAAGCAACTGCACTGAATTTGACAAAGTGTAGTAGAAGGGTCACGCTCCAAATGCCTGCCATTCTGGTCTTCTAAATACGTTCTTCTTGTCATGACTTAGCAGCTATTACTTTTTTTTTTTTTTTTTTTTTTTTTTTTTTGGCAGAACCAGGGATTGAACTCAGGCCCTTGCACTTGCCAGGAAAGCGCTTATTCCACTGAGCCATCTCCCCAGCCCCCAGCTATTCCTATACTGCCCTTTTTTAAAGGGTAGTAAATGAAAAATAAGCCAAAAAAAGTCACAAGACCAGCCTGCTACAATGCCACTATGCTATATATGGATGGATTTCTAAATATCTATGTAAATATATGTAAGTGTTCATTCCTATTTTCCTTTAAATTTTTTTTCTTCATATTCTGTATGGACTTACAGTTTAGTTTCTCAATACTTGATGGAAAATACATTTTCCATGTTATGCCTATGATGTCTGATATTTAGACTAATAGTGTGGGTAAAGTGAACTGCATATGTTGGAGGGTAATAATAAACTATTCTGGAAGGTTAACAACCTATGTTTGCAGATCAAAAATTGAGAAAAAAAAGGCTACAAGGTCAGCCAATATTTTGTCCCTAGCCTTTCAAGGTCAGTGAAGACTCAGGACACAGGAGAATTTGTACTATAACATCATATAACTCAGTAGTGTCCCAAATTTTTTGATCAAGGAGATTATGGGGCCACAGAGGAATGTGATCGATGATGTATAGTGTGCCTAAGGAGAGTCACATGGAGAGGAAACATTCTCTCAGGCTTTCACAGGGAGCAAACTGGTCAAGCAATGGCCATGACTCATCCACAAGGCTGACACTGACAAGGGATCTACAAAGTGCAGTACAGGATTATAGAATAAACCCTGAGGGCACCTGACTGACCTTCTCTGATACAAAACTTACATTTCTTGTTATATAGGTCTTGCTTTAACTCAGTCTTAACCATCCAGCAGAAAATTATAAAAATAGAGGTATATAAAGTAAAGTCATATTAATATACTGAGCTGTGAATGGCTCAAGTCAACAACTTCTGTGGTAACCCACTTCTGTTGTGGACTGCTGATCTGTGTTGGATTGTTTTATTAAAAAAAAAATATATATATATACACACACACATAAAATTAGCTATACATGTTTTGAAAATCTGTAACATATGTATTATTGTATGTTACCCTGTGATGTCATTTTTACTATTTGTTTTAGCTTCTATTTTTCACTCTTCAAGTTAAAATATAAATAAATAATTTTTTTTAAAAAACCAGACCTGTCAAAAATGTTAAGGTTTCTCCAGGCCCATATGTATAGCTGAGCCAAGTCCAGTGTTCTATCTGCTCAGCCCACATGATCTACTCCAGAGAGCTGGGCCTTCGACTGAGCCACCATGACTTTTTTTTAAACTTTATTTGGTACAGGGTCTCTCTACACAGCTTAGACTTGTAATGATCCTCCTGTCTCAGCCTCCCCAGCACTGAGATTACAGGCATACTTCACCACGCCCGGTTTCGGGGCCAGCAAAGCATGCAGTCCTGGCAATCAAACTCAAGACACTGTGCTTGCCAGGCAGGCACTTAGATCACCGAGCTATCTCCCCAGCCCCACTCTGAATTCTTTCAATTGCAAGATTCAGTTTTCCAAGTGAACTGAAAATTCAGTTCGATATACTAACCATTAGGTGTACAAGTCTATGCACCAAATACTTTGCCACATCCTCATGGTGACAGGCTTGGATGTCATGCCTGTCTACGCTGCAGCTGACAGGACTGTCCAGATCATGGCTAACCCCCCAGCTGCTGCACATGCAAGACTCCACAGCCAAGGCCTCCATATTTTTCCAGATATCCTTGAGACCCGTACCTGCCTTAGAATGTGGCTCTTATATCAGTAAAATGTACCGAGGAACTACATGGGAGAAGATGGTATCGAGGGCAGCTTTCCTACTCATCAAATAATTCCTGCATGCTAAGCTATATTTGTTTTGTTTTTTTGTGGAACCAGGGATTGAACTCAGGCTTTTGTGCTACCAGGGAAGCACTTATTCCACTGAGCCATCTCCCTGGCCCCCTAAGCTATACTTTATTTTTTTTATTTTTATTTATTTATTTATTTATTGTCTTTTTGAGACAGGGTCTCACTATGCAGTTCAGACTGGCCTTAAACTCACTTTGTAGCTCAGGCTGGTCTCGAACTCACAACAATCCTCCTGCCTCCGCCTCCTGAGTGCTGGGATTATAGGCATGCGCCACCATGCCCAACTTATACTTTATTTTTAATATTACATTTAACCCATGACAGTACAATGAGGAAGACTGTGTTTATCAGGTGAAAAGGAACCTGAGATGAGGAATACTTGTCTGAGTTTTCATCTCCAGTAGGTAGCAGAACCAGGTCCTAGCCCAGCTCCCCTGACCCTAATGCTTCTTGTCCATGCCCAGATGGTTTTGACGTGTGACCAAGTGAACTGCTACAAGAATTAAAACACTCAGCTGAGTATTCTCAACTGAAAGCCTATGAGGAAAAGCTAATGTTGAGGCCATTCATTTTGTCTTACCAAAGATTGTGGCAAAAATGAAACAGAGGGGCTGAGGAGTTGGCTCAGTAGAATAAGCACTTGCCTGGCAAGCACAAAGGCCTGAGTTCAATCCCTGGTTCTGCAAAAATAAAAAAATAAACAGAGACCTTGCTGACCTCAGCATGACAGACGGGATGAAGGACTTTCTCCAGGGAGGTCAGGTCAACCCACGACACTTAGCTTCTGAGACTTTGCTGTTTGGCACAATTTGCAGTTTTAATATTTGTAGGAGCCAAACAGTATCTATGTGTGAACTTACTGTCTTGCCAACCCATTGGTGCTAGACATGGCCCTTTGTCTCAGCCCCATGGTGGAGCCCCTTATGCCCAAATAGAAAGTACAGTGGTTAGCTAGGAGATATAATTGTACTTTTATTGGTGGCGCTCTGCATATGTCTCTCAGTACAGAGTCATGCTGCTTCCCAGTCCCATGTGTTTAGAGCCAAGCATGCAGTGTCATTCCATCTGTGTCTATTTTTCTCAGTCACTGGAAGAAGAGTCCTGCCTTCACTCCCCATGAGTTTCTGTAAGTATCTCAACTGGACAGTTCTTTCTTCTCAACTGAGTGCCACTGTAATTCTACTCGCAGACTCTGATGAGATGTTTTGTGAAAAACAGAAATGTACCTGTTGAAGTAGAAAACTCACCTGAGAGCCATGGCAAACTGCATATGACAGCACATCTCAGTAATACAGTGCTTCACATATTATATTTTATCTTCACCACAACCCTGTAAAGTGTTATCATTACTTCACAGGTGGGGAAACTGAGGCACAGGGTCACAGAGATGGTGAGTGAGAAGTCACGAATGGGAACCACAATGCCTGGATCCAGCTAGATGAGCCAGTGCATTTCAGAAAGTTTGGAGATGAAATCCCACAACTTCAGTTCTCACTATTTTACAAGTTCCCATCTTATGCACCCTGTGCTTTCAGATCATTGGGATCTGAGTGTTCACACAATTGCATGCACAGATTTTTCAACATCATAAGCAGTTTCTGATGGTTCTTGTGCAGCCTTCTTAACCATTTTAGGAACCATGATATTCTGAGTGACCCCTTTTACTGTCCATTTCCCATGTATGCTAAAACACCCTACTCAGTGCCACCCTTCAAGCTTACTGCTGGGCAGTTTGGGCCCTGAGTGTTCTTAAGGAATTTAATCTATTACCCTTTGTTGTGGTTTGGATCTAGATTATGCCCCAGAAGGCTCATGTGTTCAGAGCTGGGGCTTGTAGAAAGTGAATGGATTGCAAAGAGGCTACGTTTATTGGTGCATGAGCTGTTGGGTAGTAGGGCGTGGGTGGAAGAGCTGGGCTGCTGGGAGGAAGGTTTGGAGAGACTCAGCTCGCTCGCAGGGCTTCCCTTCTCTGCCTGCTTCCTGGCTGTAGTGCACCAAGCACCTTTTACTTCTCCAGACCTTCTACCATTGTCTCTGCCTTGGAGCAAGCCGACCAAGGACCAAAACTGTGAACCAAAATAAACTTCTCCTGCTGTGAAGTGTGGGTATTGGGCATTTTGTCCCAGCAACAGTAAAGTGACTAAGACACTCTAGTCAGAGTGGTGTAAATAACTTCTATTTTTAATACATATTTTTTAAAAAATATTTAAACATTTATTTATTTATTTGGCTTAGGGTCTCACTAACAGCTCAGACTTGAACTGCTAGGGATCCTCCTGTCTCAGTAGCTCCAGCACTGAGATTAAAGGTACGCATCAGCACTCTTGGTTTCAGTGCCAGCCTAGTGCTGGGCCCATACATCATGTAGTATTGGAGATTGAACCTAGGTCCTTGCGTTTGCCAGGCAGCAGCTTAGACCACTGAGCTATCTCCCCAGCCTTTAATACATATTTTAAATGTATTAAAATATGTTCCTGGAGGAGCCGGGAAGATGGCTCAGTGGAATAAGTGCTTCCCTAGCAAGTGCAAGGGCCTGAGTTCAATTCCCCAGTTCCACAAAAAAAAAAAAAAAAAAAAAAAAATATATATATATATATATGTATGTATATATGTATATATGCATAATATGTGTATATAATATATACATATATACATATATTATATATACTTATATATAATATTATATATATATATATATGTACATATATGTATGTATGTATATTCCTGGGTCAAGAAGATACCTTAGAAGCATAAGCACCTACCTGGCAAGTGCAAGGTCTTAACTTCAATCCTGATACCAAATAAAATAAAATAAAATAAAATGAATAAGTAAAATAAAATATATTTCTACTTTACCCATGGCTTTTCTTTCTTCTTTTTTTTATTTTTTTTTATTTTTATTTATTTTTTTTTTTTTTTTGTATTTTAGGGTCTCACTACTAGATTGGCCCAGCCATGGCTTTTGAAATAACTTTTTGAATTCTTTTCTGGAAAGTCTCTAACCAATTTTCAGGATTGCCAGTAATAAGTAAAAGTACCGATTTCATTCCCATTCATCAGAATTCTATAGAATTAATTACATGGAATTTTTAAAGTAATTTTATGGATAAAAATCAAATTGCTTTGTTAAAATTGCATTTATGAATATTTATGAAGTGGGAGAGAGGTAAGCACAGGGAAAAAAAGGGGAAGAAAATCGGACTTTCACAAAAACAACAAATAAGTTTGAGTGAGAATGTCCCAGATATTTCCGTCCAATGTTGCATGAGGAATACTTGGATGGAAAATTGTTTGTTTCTGTGAAATCCGGTTTTAACTTGGTGCTGTGCAGAGCAAGGTGGCCTGAACCTGCACCTGGAGGCTGTGCAGCAGTGACACCAGAGCCCCTGTCCTCTGATGGGACAAGAAAGTAGAGATAATTCTGAAGTGGGAAGGTCAAACTACCATGCTTTTCCTACCCTTAAAATCCATCTTCTTTGCTGAGAAGCTGTGCTTATGAATCAACCTATGAGTAAATAAAGGAAAAAAATCCGACCAAATGGTTTAATTTAGGAACAAAAATGCTCAAAGTGAGAGAGCAGAATGTCAGGCTTCTGAACTGGAACTTTCCTTGTGGTAACAAAGTTAAGAGCAGTGACCACCCAGCGTGGAAGCTGCAGCAGGTTTAAAGATGGTTGATGTTGAGAAAGACAAGAAAAATTTTGTACAGAAGTGTGCCCAGTTCCACTGTTGAGAAGGGAGGCAAGCACAAGACCAGGCTGATTTCCTTGGTCTCTTTGGGCAGAAGACAGGTCAGGCTGCTGGATTCTCTTACACAGATGCCAGCAAGAGCAAAGGCATCACCTGGAGAGAGGATACACTGCTGGAGTATTTGGAGAATCCTGAGAAGTGCATGTCTGGAACAAAAATGATCTTTTCTGACACCAAGAAGATGGGAGAAAGGGCAGATTTAATAGCTTACCTCAAAAAGGCCACTAATGAGTAACAGTCACTGCCTTATTTATTACAGAACAGAAGTGTCTCATGGCTTTTGTATGTGTACCATAATTTAATCTCATATACCAGAATTCAGATCATGAGTGGCTGACAGAATATTTCTGTTGGACAGTCCTGATTTAAATAAAATTGGCTTATAGGTAAATGGATATCATTTTTTTCTTTGAGGTTTGATAGTAATTCCAGTTCAGTAAATACATCACTGTTTTCCCTTCTAAATACATAGTTGGACTTGATTAGTAATGTTCAACTTTTCACAAAGATTGGGAATGTCATCTCAAAACTACTGAAGGTTTTTTTTTTTTAAATTCATTTATTTATTACAGTGTCTCGCTACACATCACGGATTCTTTTTTTGCGGGGGGGGGGAGGTCAGTTCAGCCCGCCCTGGGGGGAGGGGCTGGCATGGCATGTGGTGCTGGGGATCGAACCACGGTCCCTGAGAGGTGCTTTAGACCGCTGAGCTATCTTGCCAGCCCCTGAAGGTTGGTTTTGTATTTAGATTTATGTAACTGGTTATATGAGTATGATTAAATACTGAGAGAATCTTTCATTGTCTCAAAACCAAGCAAGACTCCCCTGTTTCAGTTTGTGTTTATTAGACTGCTAAAGAGAGTGGTTGAAGACAGGAAAGCTATATCTATATTTTATTCTTGACTATGCCAATTTAATTAGATTTCCTCATATCTAAAAAGTGCTGCCTTTTACTTATTGAAAGGTATTTTAGGGGCCAGGGAGATGGCTCAGTAGAATAAGTGCCTCCCTGGCAAGCATGAGGGCCTGAGTTCAATCCCTGGCTCTGCAAAAAAAAAAAAAGAAAGAAAGAAAGACATTTTAATATGGTGTATGTATAATACCAAATAAAGAATATTTCACATTTTATAATTGGTCTGTAAGTTCAGGTCCTTTTAAGAGTTAGCATGATATAACAGCAAGTTAGACTTTTGAATTCTTTAGGTCAGACTGAGTTACTGTTCATGGTAGTATTTAAACAGCTATTCAAAAACACACTCTCCTGTTGCATGTGTGATTGGGTAGTGGTGCTTCCTGTCAGCTCGTCAGAAGGACTAAAGTAAGGAAGGTGCAACGTGAGCACAAATATGCATATGACCATAACACTTAATTAAAAACAAATCAGATTTTAAAAAATGCTAAAAGTTACAGATCTAGAGAGTGGAAATAAAGGGGGAAAATCTAATGAAATCCTAGATCATTAAAGGATGCTATTACTAGCGGGATACTCATGAAACTCAGCTTGACAAAAGCCAGATACTCTATCTCATGTTAAGCTTATTACTTAAATATGTTTAAATTTTGAAAGTTCCAAAGGTTGTCACTTGCTGTGGTTTAGGGTTTTGTAAGGAGAATAATACAATACAGGACATACTTTGTAAGATTATTTTATAAAGAATCATACAATGATATGATATGGAAATCTGTCCATATACTAAAGGCCAAAGAACCCAGGTGAGGGCTGGATCCTAATACCCTGTGTGAGTCCAGCTAAAGATGTAGAGCTCATAATAGTGCCCTTCCACAAGTCCACGGGAGGCCTAGAGCCCTTGACAATGTCTCATGCTCCATGGGCATGCTTCACAGATCTGCACTGGGAAGGCCCACAGTGGTGGAGGCTAGGAAGTCTGTGCCAGAGGGATGAAGGACCCGTGCTAGCAGACTGAGGGGTCTGAACTTGAGCCAAGCAACAATGTTCAGCTATTCTCTGAAACATGCATAAAAATTAAGAAAACACCCTTATCTTGGAAAGGTGTCACACACTTCAGAAGCAGCCTTGCAGCCCTGTGCTTTAGGCCATATTTCTTAAGGCTTGACAGGACATGGGCATCAGGTACAGGTGATTCCTGGAGAAAAGGGGAGTGGTAAGTGTCCAGCACAGCCCGGGGGGGGGGGGGGGGATTACAACACATTATTACAGATGAATACATCTAATGCCATACTTCCAATTTTGCTGCTCTGGGAAGATATTTAACTCTTGAGACTTGGCCATTTCAAAATTTATTATTCTTCTCAGCCAAATGATTTTGTGCAGCAAAATCCATCTAATACTAAAAGACCAAACAAAACTCCTGTTCAGCCCTGGGTGCTCCTTAGCACAAATGCCATTTGTTTAGCAAACACAGTGAATACTCAAGATTTGTTTTTGGATGCCCAAACTGCATGATACTTGCATCCATGAAACTGTGTTTAGATAACAGAAGCAAAAGTGTATTGAACATTTAGACTATCAAACCGCCATTCTGTTCTCCAAACCCCAAAATAGACTACTATTAGGTAGCATAGTCTTTAGAAGTTTCTAGAACCAAGTCATGGTATTACAAAATTCTACAGATATCCCAGACTCTTGCTGACTGGTCCATCTACTTGTTTGCAAGAATGGCCAACTCTAGCAGCTCTGACCATAGTGGCCAATCATCTCTGCTCAGCTGCCTTCCTCCCAGGCCTATACTATCTAGCTATCTTCTTGGTCTCTTCCCATCTGGTTTGTGTTTGGAGAATGCTGGGACATTTTAGCATGAACTTAAAGATATAATATTAAAAATGTAAATAGATTTTTATAAGGAAGAGTGTTCGGGAAGCAATAACAATAATTTAGACATGGTAGTAAGAAGAGACACAACTGAAATATCCACCTCCCTGCCACCTGGAGGCTCACTGTCTCCAGGGGAAATGCAATCAGCAAGCAACAGAAGTGCAAGGCAAGAGGGTTTCGGAACTGTAACTGAGACCTGCCCAGAAGAAAATATGACATGCAGTAGTTCTCAATCTCATATGACCCAACCTACTGCTTTAGACAGGCTTATGGTACTGTAACAAAATACATGAGATGCTATTCTCATAAAGAAGTGAGGTTATTTAAGCTCACAGTTGTGTAGGTTTCACGCCATGGTCAGTTGGGCCCATTGCTTTTGAGCCTGTGACAAGGCTTCACCTCATAGCAAGAAGCTATGGTAAAACAAAGCTGCTCACTCGTGATCAGAACAAAAGAGGAGAGAAGGAAAGGTCCAGGGTCTTGTCATCCCTTTTGATGACCCATCCCAAGGGACCAGAGGACTTCCCACCAGGCCTTCCCTCTTCAAGTTTCCACCCCCTCTCAGTAGAGCTACTGCAAGGAATAAACTTGGCCCATCGGGAGACACAAAGATGCAGACTACAGCATCCACCTTTTTATCGCAGGAATTTCCTCACATTCTCAGCACAGACTCACACACATGAGGTACTCTGGGCAGGTTTCTTGGGGACACACTGACATGTATGGATACCATCGACTTGGTCTCTGAGTCAGGACACTTACAGACAGGGTGTGTTTTCCTCCATGGGTGCTCACTGGGACACCCAAAGGCTGTGGGACTTTTTTCCACCACAGCAACCACTGAAGAAGTGTAGCTCTCTCTCTGCTTTCCCCAGCCATGGCCCTCTGCTATCCCATGGCCGTGAGCCTCAACAAGGGCCACAAGGTGACTAAGAATGTGAGCAAGTCAAGACACAGCCGCTGTCACGGACGTCTCACCAAACACACCAAGTTCGTGCGAAACATGATCCAGGAGGTGTGTGGCTTCGCCTGCTGTGAGCAAGCAGCGTGCCATGGAGCTACTCAAGGTCTCCAAGAACAAGCACACCCTCAAGTTCATCAAGAAAAGGGTGGGGATGCACATCCGTGCCAAGAGGAAGCGTGAGGAGCTGAGCAACGTGCTGGCCGCCATGAGGAAGGCAGCTGCCAAGAAGGACTAAGCCCCTCTGGAATAAAGCTTCGCAGAAAAAAAAAAAAAAAAAAGGCTGTGGGAGGCATGAAATCATTTCCCCATTTACGAGCACATCTAGTGTTTCTGAGCCCTGCCCTCTGAATGCCAATAACACACCACACCCAGTTGCTGTGACTTTGAAAACTCCAGTGAGTTTCCAGAATGTACGCTAGGGGAGGGGCCTCCCATGTAGAGAATCAAAGGGCAGAGAAGGTGGGAGTGAGGGTAGCAGCAGATAGAGATGCAGTGTAGACTTTATCCAACAGTGACCGTGGGGAGCACCAAAAGGTTGAAAGGACAGGATTCTCTAAACCACATTTAAAATGATCACTATGAGGAGAAAGACAGAAAATTGATCCCAGGGCACAAGAATGGAAACTGAGGCAACTATCAGGCAGCCGCTGTGGTAAGCTGAGGAGTGGCAGCGTAATGAAGAACAATAAATGCATCCTAGACTATTTAAGAGGTGCAGTGGAGACAGCTCAGGGAGACTGATGGAGGGGTTACAGGAGGGGGAATGTGGGTGATAAAGAAGCACATGTCAAAGATTATCTTGTCTAATTCCCTGAGCATGGCAGATGTGATGTTGTTTAACAAGAGTAATGCAGGAAGAAACGCAGGTCTGATGCACGTTTGGTTTGCAGTGCCTGTGGGCAAGCAGGAGGTGAGCAGTGCCTACAGATCTGGAGCCCACAAGGGGGCCAGACACAGGGACATAAATTCCAACAGAGGCAACCTGTAGACACCAAGCCTTAGTTCTCTGACACCTGAAAAGGGGTGTGAAGGGAGGAGGGGCTGCTGAGAGAGCTGCGAGGAGTGCCAGTGCTGAGGCACAGTCACCTGGAGTTGAGGTTGCACCAAGGGATGTCAAAGAACAGCTGGGGAAAGCCCAGAGAGGGCTACAGTTGAAGCCAAGACAGCTGCTTTCAGTATGAATGGAGCAAAGAGAAGGTCTGGAGCCTTCTGGGTGCTACTGGTCCGGTCTCCTTACCTGGCCTGCAGAGTTAACTCTTCTCAGTGCTGTTTTTAACCCAGAGGTTGAAAAGGACCAGCTGATGAGTCAATGTGCCTCACAGCCCATGCTCTACTACATTATCTGCCATCATAATGTGCACTTTAAGCAATATTAGGTATGACAAACTCTTCTTTAAAACACAACAAAACACCTTTTTTACATGTAAAAGTTAAGGCAAGGTTCTAGAGGTCCCTTTGTCTCCATAATACCTGTATGGCCCGTGCCAGTAATTACCAAACACATCTGTGAAATACTGGTTTTATAGTATGAATAAGTATTGCTTTGATATAAGATCTTGTAGTTAAATAACTGTAGAAATACTCAGATTTAAAAGTATATTTCTTACTAGATGCTTCAGTGCATGTTACTAATCCCAGCACTTGGGAGGCTGAGGCAGGAGGGCAGCCTGAATTACACAGTGGGATCCTATCTCAAAAACCAGAGGAGAAAAAAATGTATCTTTCTTGGAAGACTTTTGAGAGCTTGTAGTATGTTAATCTCTCCTGTTCCTCCTAAAAAGGCAGCATAGGCTGGTGTTGAGCTCCCCTGTTTACAGGTAATTGGAAAATTTGCAGGACAATTTCATGGAATCAGAGTTCATGCTACACTATAAGAAGCTCTGTCTAAACCATAATGTCTTAATATACCACAAATAAACCACTTAATCAAGTCTTTCAAACCTAAGACAAATACCTTAACAAGTAAGAAATGATGATGCCAATTAAAAGGCATGGCCTGTTTTCTTTGCCATAATTTAGTAAATGTAAACATCTAGCTGAAGATTTCTTAAATAATTCAACATTGTCAAATCTTCAGTCCTAGATGATTTAAAGGATTGAGCTGAATCTCTTTTGAACCATTATTCTTCAAAATCTGGTTGTTGTTTTTTTTTAACATAACAAGACTCTTGGACCGCAGACAGTTGGAACATGAGTCTTCCTTTCTCAATATTTCAAAGGCCCGGCCCTATTCCCCAAACCAATTCATTAGAGGATTTCTGCAGTGAGCAGGCCATGGCAGAGGAGCCATTGCGCAACTGGACCAGAGCCACTTGAACAGTGGGGTCTCAGGAGCTTCCTGATGCGTGTGAAAACAGATCACAGTATCTCAGCCACGCTGCAAGACGGTGAGAGTCCTGAGAGCTGCACAGATGCCATTTAGAACATAAGGGAACCCATCAATTTTACACCTCAGTTAAACAACAACCCTCCTACCCATTCCCACAGTGCCCACAGAGCAGTCAAGGCCAACCTCACAAGAAAGGAGGTGGCTCTTGCAGCATTGGCATGCTGGCCTGCTGGAGCCACAGTCCTAGAATATTTATTTAAAATCCTTAAGTTTTAGCACTTAGAAAGAATTCCAACTCCAACCAATTTCTTTCTTTTTCTTTTTTTTTTTTTTTTTTTCCGGAATCAGGGATTGAACTCAAGCCCTTGCACTTGCCAGGGAAGCACTTATTCCACTGAGCCATCTTCCCGGCCCCCCAACCAATTTCTTTCATCCCAAACTGTTATGTTTTGTTTTTGTTTTTGTTTTTTGATATAGGATCTTACTATGCAGTTGGGACTTGCAGTGATCTTCCTCTCTCAGCTTATCCAGTGCTGGGATTACGGGCATGCACCACCATGCCCAATTTCAGTGGCTGACAAGATACATGTGGGATTCCAGGGCCTGCACAGCACATACACAGCATGTGGTACCAGGGATCAAACTGGGGACCTTGCTCTTGCTAGGCAAACACTTAGACCACTGAGCTATCTCCCTAGCCTCCAAATTGTCATTTAATAAATTTGGGTTTTAAAGTCCAAAAACAGTATTAACTGGCTCCTTTCACTTAGCCAGAGTGGAAAGCTCCTCAGCTTCAGCACTACTGGTATTTTGAGCTGGATAACTTGGTTGTAGGGGTTCTTGTTTGTTGTAGGGTGTTCAGCCACTTGGTAGCAGTATCACCCTTCCTGAATTGGGATGCCCACTAACATCTCCAAACTTTGTCAAATATTCCTTAGGGGGCAAAATTTCCCCTCAGCTGAGAACCAGTGCCATAGAGTGGCAACTACAGTAAGAGGTTGGGCTTCCTGAGTTCTAGGTAAATGCTTTCTGCTTTAGGACAGGACTACAGAGTCAGTATTTCCACTATCCCATAGCATATGTAGGGTAAATGAAACTTTGCATGTGCCACTAAAAATACTATGATGTAGCCAGGCGTGGTGGCGCAGGCATAATCCCAGCACTCGGGAGGCTGAGGCAGGAGGATTGTTATGAGTTTGAGACCAGCCTGAGCTACAAAGTGAGTTTAAGGCCAGCCTGAACTGCATAGTGAGACCCTGTCTCAAAAAGACAAAAAAAAAAAAAAATACTATGATGTACATGGATTTTTAAAAATTTTGTTACAACAAATGACAATTGCCATTAATACCCCTCAACATACTTCACCTCATGGTAGACGTACTTATTCCACTGTCTTGCCATTTTCTGCAGCAGCTCTGGAAGTCCTCTTTCATGAGTGTCTTTAGCTGCACTGTCATTGCTGCCTCAACATCATGAACTTATTCAAAATGTTTGCCTTTCATTGTCATTTTGACTTTGGGGCAGACAGAGGCTCCGTGCCAGATCAGGGAATGGGGTGGATGAGGACGCTGCAGTGTTTCATGAGCCTGCCTTTCTCCTGGGCATACTCAGCAGAGCACCGCTTACCACATTTTCTAACCACATCTTGTGAGGACACAACGGAAGAGTTCCAGAACTGCTCCAGAGTACAGCAAGAACAATGGGTAAGTGTGTTTGAAACAATGGGGGATATTTGAGAGGAAGTGATGACAATATGATATTTTTAATTTAAACTCTCACTGTATATTTTCATCACACCTCACAAGACCTCAGGAATTGAAGGAAAAACACCAATAGTAACATTTGCCTTCACATCATTGTTTAAAACAATTCATTTTAAGATTGTCATTAACTTTTCAAGTAATGTTCACTGAGTACTTACTACATGCCAAGTGACACTGTAAATACTACACAAGCATTACTGCCTTTGCCCTGTACAACAGGGCCATGTAACTGTTCAGGCAGTTGAAGATTAGAGAGGCAGCAAATGAAGAGGGCACCTAAATCTAGAGTGACAGAGATACTTCTCTCTGCCACCTCTTTCGCTTCTGCTTCCTGCCTTTCTCTCTGCAGCTTGCAAGTGCCACCCTCAGGGCATGGTTGGGTGGCCAACTGGGAGGCCAGGGCCTGTGCAAGCCTTGTGTGGCTGGGCACCACTGTGACAGGTGCTCTGCTGGGAGCTATGATTCAGGCATCGTGGGTGTCACCGTACATAGCCAGAACTGTGAGGGAAAATAGATCTGTTCACGACCTTGATGTCTGGAAGGCAGACAAATGGGGGGTGGGAGTTTTCAAGAGGAACTTGGGCTTTGACCACACTATTCAGAGTTAGTCTATTTCCATAAACAAAATGTGCCACAAGATTTTCCTGCCACACTTTATTCCTTCACTGACCAATGGCAGTACACAGAGATCTCTATTAGGAGTCCCCAGTAATGAGGAGAACACAGCATGCTTACAGGAGTTTGCATCCGCATTAAATGGGCTGCAATCCAGGCACCACCGCTAACGCAGTTGGTTGGGCACACCCAGCTTTACAGTCTGGCCTGTCAGCCCAGTGACAAGAGGTACGAACAATGACGAGCCTGAGACATCAAGGAAGAGGTGACACTGTCGCTCCAGATAAGACCTCCCCAACTGAGGATGCTACCCATTCTGATGCTGCGCTTCAAGCAGCTTCATAGCTCATTTTCTAACCACCATCTAATGACAGCTTAGACAAAGCTTCAACCACATCAGTGGTTCAGCCCCACTGGCTGCCATGTTTGGGATATGGTGTTCCTGTGCCCTGTGTAAACCATTAGTGAGAAAGCTGCTCCCATTAGAAACCTACATTAGGATCCATTAAATCTACTGTAGGGATATTCTCCTTTCCATCCGGGGAATATATCTTTTGGTCCATGATTCAGAGAGGTCGTCCCCTTCCTTGTTACTGCTTGGGCATAGCTGCATCCCCCCCACAGTGAATCATCCTGCTCTGTGTTCTTTATTAAGTTATGAAATGCTTGAGATACACAGAGGGATCTACACAGAGGAGCAAATGTTTCTTGTGTTCCATATGGTCTGTGCTAACACTGCAGAGCCAAGGGACCTAGAAATCAAATCCAACTATTCCAGCTGCAAAATCTGTACTTCTTTCCTGTTTTCTTGTTTGGTTGCTCATTTTTAAAATACTGGGGACTGAAGCCAGGGCTTTATAACCCTTTTTGTTTTTTGTTGTTTTTTTTTTTTTTTAATTTTGAGATAGGGTCTTGGTAAGTTAAGACTGGGCTCAACCAGGCTGGGCTCAAAATTTCAGTCTTTGTCCTTTATCCTCCCAGAATAGTGGGATTACAAGCTGTAGTTTGGTATTATAGGAATGCCTCAGTTCCACAGATCTTACAGTTTCACAAATTTCAGTCAGACTTTGATGCCTAAGCTACATGAAAAGTTAAGTCATTGAAATCATGTTGCTCGCTCAGTTCCTCTGTACAAACAATAAATGCTTTAAGGGTCATTTGTTCACAGGCTGTCATTTATTAAAGGAATCAGTAAATCACTATTTACCTAGTACCCATTATATACCAGGGCTTGTCCTAAGGGCACTATAAGCTCTCTGAATTCACCTCCTCAGGGACAAGAATACAAAATGAGAACTGCCGTTTTTCCAGTAGCATGCCACTCGGCCCACCCCGACAGAGTGCTCTGCTTTATCCAACATGTGACTGCCACCCTGAAGGCTCAAAGAGCACAGCTGTGACAGACAACTGGTCAGTGTCCCTGCTATGGAGAGGAGGCTGGCCGCCATTGGGAACCCTGTTGCCGTCCTTGCCCTTGTCATGGGGTTGCTGAACTGTGCGATCCAGGGATAGGGCTGTGCTTCAAATGTGGGAATTTAAAGCTGGAAGAAACCATGGAAGGTATGCAATTCACATTCACTCCAATTTTTAGATATTTCACATTTTATTCCGATTTCACAGTGCACACCCACTGAGTAATGACTCCATAGCCTATGCCGAACAGCCAGCATGAGTGGGGACAGCAATCATTACATCATCCTTTAAAGTCCTCCTGGGACTGAGTCAGTAATACATTTGCCTTGCCTGTTACTTTTATGTTTCTCAAATGTAACACGTAAATCATAAAATTTCATGACTACACCTTAAGGTTTTCACTGTAAAACAAAAATTATTTTACAGTGAAAACAAGCATCTTCTAAAACATCAAGCTTTGAAAGGTGTGTTGTCCCTAAAACATAACAAACCCCATGTTGATTAGCACATGAGATTTCTCCCCGGAACATTTTGGTTAAAAGGAAATTGCCTTGACAGGAGCATCGATGCTTACTATAAGCCCTGCTTGAGCACAACCCGGTCCTCCTTGCCTGCATCCCTCAAGCAATCCTGTTTTGCCCATTCACATTGTCAGAATCCTTGGAGCGAAGATGTAATCTGCAGCTGCCTTCAAGGTTGTATGTATGCATGCGTTTTGGGTGTGCGTGACTTGACCACATGTTCATGATGTGTCTGCCTGGCCCAAATGAGTGGCACAGGACGCATTAAGAGAAGAAGGCACAATAGACAGGCATGCTGCTCTGCTGAAGGAAGAGTCGAGTGATCCCAGAAGCAGTGATAATCGCTCAGTATCACTGAGCTGTACTTGCTTTTAAATAATGTTTCAGAAAACTAGCTAACCAAGTGAGGTTGCATGAAATTAATTTATTTATAATATAATCATCAAGCTTTGCTGCACAGTCTCCAAAGCAGCAAGGCAAGCGGGTCACTGTTGGCAGTGTCCTCAGGGCGGCGGCAGCACCTGGGGTTCCATCCCCAGGCTATTCGAGGTACAACAAAGTTTATGCATTTTGAAAATGTATGAAGGTTGTGAACAATATTTTTCAAGAACTTATCATAAAGGCTGGGGAGATGGTGTGGTGGACTAAGTGCTTCCCTTGCAAGCACAAGGGCCTGAGTTCAATCCCCAGTTCCGCTAAAAAAAAAAAAATTATTAGAGCCGGGCGTGGTGGCGCATGCCTGTAATCCCAGCACTCGGGAGGCTGAGGCAGGAGGATTGTTGTGAGTTCGAGACCAGCCTGAGCTACAAAGTGAGCTTAAGGCCAGCCTGAACTGCATAGTGAGACCCTGTCTCAAAAAGACAAAAAAAAAAAAAAAAAAAAAAGAACTTATCATAGAAGATAACTGAAGAAAATTGCATGTAATAAGATTACTCCAAATGAATATACAAGTCCTTCTGCAACTGTTAAAAATACTTCATTATTGGGGGCCAGGGAGATGGCTCAGTGTAATAAGCACTTCCCTGGCAAGCGCAGGAGCCTGAGTTCAATCCCCAGTTCCACCAAAAAAAAAAAAAAAACATAAATTACTTCAGAGCGGGGGGGCGGGGGGAGAACAGCAGGAAAAACACTTCATTGCCTCAGGTACAGCATGGCAGTGGTATAGAAGGAACAACAAAGACAGTGGTCAAGAAAACATGAACAGAAGCAAATGATGAAAATATTTGATGTTGAAAAATTCACAAGTTACATAGAAAAATAGACTTAACTAATTATAACTGGATAATAAATTGTTATATATATATAATTATCAAAGGCCAGACAGACAGCTCAGTGGATTAAAGCCCTGCTTAGGCAGACACAGGGTTAGATCCCTGGGCCTGGGCCTGTTGTGCCAGCCCTGCCCTGAGGGCACACTGAGACAGCGAATCAGACTGGGCAGGGTGATGTCTGCCTGCAATCCCAGCGTTCAGGAAGCTGAAAGCAAGAGGATCACTACGAGTTTGATCTGTGTAATGAGACCCTGTAGACCCTGTACTAAATACATTTTTAAAAATAATATAATTAATATAATATAATATAATATAATATAATATAATATAATATAATATAATATAACATCATGGGACCAGAGAGATAGCTTAGAGGCATAAGACCCACCTGGCAAGCACAAGGACCGGAGTTCAGTTCCCAGCCCCACACGCCATACAGCCTCAGCTCCAGAACCCCGAGTGTGCTGTCTCATGTGGCCCCCAAACTGGGCATGGTGGCAATTGCCTATAATCCAGCCCTCGGGAGTTTCAGCCAGGAGGGACTCTGCAAGTGCAAGGCCAACCTGGGGGCTACAGAGAAGAAGAGGAAAAAAAACAATCACATGCTAAATAAGAAGCATAGATATACATATGACTGAATAACATAAAAATTATATATAACATGTTATATAAGCTATTAAAAAGTACAAATTTAATTAGTCAAAAGCTTTTCTTATATTGTTCCAAGCAATCAATTTGACTGATGTCACGAGATAGCTCATTCTATCAATGCTTTAAAGCACTACTTTGGATATTATGCAGATACTGCATAAGTCTTAGTTCAGATTTTGCAAATACATCAAAAATTTATTTCAAAGAGTTTTTGCATGAGTAGGAATATATAATGTAAGTAGGAAGAAAAACTTATGACGTCTACTTGATCCCATCACACTTAGAAAGCACATCAATATTATTTTCTTCGATGACTTTTGCCAATAACATGACTGATTTTCTTACTTCTGATTGGCTCATTCTTCCCTCTCCAAGTGTGGTTTGTCTTGACTGAAGTTTTTAAGGACAGAGACTTTTTTTCAGCCTAGGGTATTTCCGGGTAATACCAAAATGTAAACAGAGGACCCACCGTTTGGGCAGCTACCCAAACGCAGTTGCCTCCGGATGCATGGTCAAGAGTGCTGGAGAGTTGGGCAGACCACGAGGCGCTCTGTGGATCCACCTCACGGGCTCGCGGGAGGCTGCTCGTGCCCATCTTCACTTGGGACACTGCCCTCAGGCTGTTACTCTTTAGCCTGTTCCTGTCACAGTCACAGTTCACATCTAGGACTGGGCGAATGTTCCAGAGGACTGAATTGAGAAGAGCCTGGGGCATGGGAGGCAAGAGAGTAACCACAGTTATAGAGGGACCCAGGAATCCTGTGCCCACAGCTCTTGACTTTTAGAAGAAAGACAAAAATCCATTCTTCGCAAAGGCATTTTAGCTCTGAATAACATTTTTTGTCCTCCGACTGAATAAGTAAAAATGTCTTGTTTGATTTACAATATTTTTCCTCATTCTTCCTCAAATATGACGTGTCTTACCATTATCTCTGGTGGAGCTCAGGGGTTCTGTTTCCATCAATGTCTTCTCTTCCCCCACTACACGCACCTCACCCCCAGCCCCTTGTAGGGATTCAGTGTGAAGCATGCTCTCCTGGTTTCAGTGGTAACCCACAAGTTTCTGGAGCACTTCGCCAGCTAGGTATCTACAAGCATGACATAGATGGCACTGACCCAGAGTCCTGAAGCAGGGGGACAGAGGACTGATTGCCTTAGACGCCCACTCCATACCTAGGCCCCAAACTGCCAGCTCTGCAAACCGTTACTTTGGATCCGCCCTCCATCGAACCTACCAAAGTCAGCAAAGCTCCCAGGGGGAGACTGAGCACAGCTAACAAGGTTGGGGTCAGCGCTCCCAGGCTCCCCTCATTCCGGCTGGTCCCCGCAGCCAGGTCTGCACCACAGATGGTAAAGCCTCGGTACCACTGACTGAACTTGTCAGCCACCGCGCTCCCAGGGGGACTTCCCAGGGGGAAAGTGAGAGAACACTTTCTCTCTGCTGTCATGCATTTCTCTTTTAGGACAATTGCCTTTAACACCAACTCCTCTGATGAATGTAATCATGTACTACAAACATACCCCAATAAAAAAGAAGAGTGTGGAAAAGGTAGTAAGTGGCCATGTATCCATTAGTTTGATTTTAAATGAAAGACTTCAAAGACTCATTAGGACCCTTTTCAGAGCAGTCAATGTAGGGTCTGAAGACCAGAAGGATGTCTTGCAGGAATCACTGGAGTGGATTTTCTTGATTAGCGCCTTCTAATTTGGGGGAACGCTGTAAAAGGATGAGGTGTAACTAACATCTCTAAATTTATGTCTGCATTCTGCTTTTTTGTACTTGCTAGGCTTTTCACATGATGTTTTATTTTTCCTGCTCAATCATGATTGTTTTTTATCTTTATTTTTAAATTTAAAGAAATATTGCTCCTGATGTAACTATTACTCCTGAAAGAAAGCACAAGACATAATAATAATAAATCATACATTGCCCTTTTCCCCACACACCATGGTTATGGTAACAACTACAGATTTTCTTTACTTGCATTTCTCCCTCTGGAGTGGGATTTTTCTAAATGTAGGAGATATGCAATGCATTTACATTTTTCTCATATGACTGCATGCTGTTTACAAAAATCTTCATAAGTAAAATTTCACCCATGTTTATAAGTATTTTCTTACAATTTTAAGAAAAAAAGAGTCACCAATATGGAGATATTTTAAGATTATTTATACATCGTGCCAAACTGCTTTCCAAAAGAAACAAATCAGTTTATCTTCATACCAATAATCTATGCAACTATTGCATTACTGCATTTTACAACACACTTGCCAGCAGCAATTCCATGTGAATAAATAAAGGGAATTAGCTCTTCACCGTATTCTCTCCCAGCTTCTAGAAAAGATTTCTCTGGTCTTTTGTGGTATTTTTCTTCCTTACAATAATATTAGTTTTTTGAGAAAGTGCTGGGATTAGACATGCAACACCTTGCGCAGCAAAAATATATTTCTAAAAAAAGATGAGGGAGAATTAAGTGTTAACTTTTTAAGAGCTGTTTTAGTAATCTCCACATACCCAAGTCAATTTAGTAAGCCATTTCGCCCAAGTCATTTAAATAAATAGAACTTTAGAGAGGAGACCAAGGGGAAAGGAAGCCACCCTCACTGTGAGTTCCTGGAGCATAGGAAGCTATTAACCTACATGAAATTGGCCTCAGGGAAGTCAGAATAATTGAATGGGTCCAACTTGCTTAGATTCTTTAATGTGTTCTTACTACTCAAAGTTGTTTCTTCTTTGAGCCCTTTGGAGAAATGATAAGGTAGGCCTACAGAGCTGTCTAGGTGGTTTGTGAAACACCGGCTTTACAGAAGCTGGCCAGGCCTGTGGCAGTTGGCAGACAAGGGCAAGTCCCAGTGACAGGGTCACAGAGGCAAGCTCCACCAGCTGGGGACAGGCCACAGGACACATCCCAGGAGGGTGGCAGGAGCAGCCCGGGATAACAGAGCTTTCATTAGAGGTAAATTCTATAAAGCTGGTATTTCACAAACCACCTAGACAGCTCTATAGGCCTACTGTATCATTTCTCCAAAGGGCTCAAAGAAGAAACAACTTTGAGTAGTAAGAACACATTAAAGAATCTAAGCAAGTTGGACCCATTCAATTATTCTGACTTCCCTGAGGCCAATTTCATGTAGGTTAATAGCTTCCTATGCTCCAGGAACTCACAGTGAGGGTGGCTTCCTTTCCCCTTGTTCTCCTCTCTGATGTCACTGGGACTTGCCCTTGTCTTCCAACTGCCACAGGCCTGGCCGGATGCGTTCTGGAGCCTGGTTCCTGTCAGAGGATGCGAGCTGGGTGACTATGACCCCAGGACCTCTCAAAGTAGCCACCATGACCAGGCAAGACACTAAAACTTACTCGTGCACTCCAAGTGTGATGGCAAACCATGGCTTCCAAGCATGCACAGGTTTTCAGTGTGTGCTGTTGTTCATTCATGTTTCTAGACATGATGGGTAGGCTTTACACAGGGATGGAGTTGGTATTTATTCACCAAGCAATGAAAAGATCAAAAACAAGGGGCTGGGGAGATGGCTCAGTAGAATAAGCACTTTCTGGCAAGCACAAGGGCCTGAGTTCGATCCCTAGTTCTGCAAAAAAAAAAAAAAAAAAAAAAAAAAAAAAAAAAAAAAAAAAAAAAAAAAAAAAAAAAAAAAAAAAAAAAAAAAAAAAAAAAAAAAAAAAAAAAAAAAAAAAAAAAAAAAAAAAAAAAAAAAAAAAAAAAAAAAAAAAAAAAAAAAAAAAAAAAAAAAAAAAAAAAAAAAAAAAAAAAAAAAAAAAAAAAATGGAAAGATCAAAAACAAAAAAAAAGAATGACAGCCTCGGAGTTAAACTTGGCCTACTTGACTGCTCTACCAACCTGCCATTTCACACATAATCATAGGGAAGAAACAGAATGTTAATCAGAAGTTATTAGTAATCAGTAAATAACAATGTATTATTATCAATCAGAAGTCCACAGTTCTGTTTTTCAAATGGAGCCACCATTCCCTATGACTCGACAACTGCTTTCTGGGGAGGTACCATGGTAACTTCCACACCAGCGCTGGTCACTTGCCCCTGACTGCAGGTCAGGGTTCTGGGGCACGGATGGTTAGCACCACACACCTGCATATGTGGTTTTTAGCCAATAAGAAAAGGAGCACAGAATTTTTTTAAATGATGTAACATTGTCTATTTATAGAAAAAGTTAATGATGCCATGCTTAGTTTTTTGGGTTTTTTTGTTTTGTTTTGTTTTGTATTGTGATTCTTCTGTTGCTGTTCTTTTTTCTGGCTTAATGAATCTCTTCTTTACAATGCATCCCACATTAATAGAGATAGGTGAGGATAAAAGAATAATAATTTTTTTTTTTTTTTTTTTTTTTTTTTTTTTTTTTTT